>JAWNPI010000109.1:5122500-5407500 GCA_035047625.1 Drosophila mettleri | reverse complement strand
AGCCTCTACGAATGACGCTCTTTGGCGTTATTTTGGCACTTAAGTCTCAATATCGACAAAGCCGGCAAAGAATCGATATCAAATTGATATGATCAATGGCGTAGTCAGAGTATGTTACGGGCATAGCCTATCTCAACTCAAGGGGTATATGAGAGGCTGCTGAGAGTAGCTTAAGAAGATCATAAAATGTTGTTATTAGAAGTGATAATTGCTGGAAGAGAGAGAGAGAGAGAGAGAGAGAGAGAGAGAGAGAGAGTTAGAAATAGAGACAGATAGAGATATATATATATATATATATATATATGATATATCCTCTTCCCGCTCTCTCTCTCTCTCTCTCTCGCTTGGCTTAGCTTATCGCACACACACACACACACTCGTACAGCTGGCGCAGCTTTCACGCAGCCTTGGCCAAAGTTAGCAGAGGATTTTCTTTCATTATGCTCCCAACTGGCAGCGGCCTTTGCCGCTGTTTCGCAGCGTCTGCCCCCTGCCTAGGCCCACGCTCCACGCTCCACGCTCCACGCCTACATCAAACATGAATTGGGAATCCATGTGACATGGCTTGCGACCCTTTAGCAAAAATTTCTTTTTCCCCTCAAATTTGGGTTTCCTTTTTTAATTACGCATATTGCGGCACACACGTAACCCTTGGGCCCTGCCACGCCCCCTCTCTCTCTGCCTTTCCGTGCTTGTGTCTGGCACTCGAGTCGTGCAAATCCAAACGGAAATATGCGCAAATTAAGCCGTTTGTTATTTACGGAAATTATAAAACGCGTCAAGTGCGCACCGCCCCCATCTCCATCCCCATCCCCATCCCCATCTCTCAAGTAATGGCGGCTCAACGAAAAATATATACAGAAAAATAAACCCCAAGCTGACAAAAAGCTAAGCCCCAATGCTTTGGCATGCCTTGCCTTGCCTTGCCTCGCCTCGCTGTTGGCCCAGTCAATGCAAGAAAATGTCATGAATACGATTTGCCGTGGATAGGTGGGCTGGGCGGGCGGTCTTCAGGGGGGTGGGGGATGGGGGTGACTGGGCACTTCAATGCATGTGAATGACTGCCAACTGTTTGGAGTGACTCGCAGCTGGGCTAAGATGGCTGCCAGGGCAAAGTACTCGACGGTCGGCAGTCGACAGTCGGCAGTCGGCAGTCGGCGGGCACTTAGGCGGTAATGCAGCGCCATGCAATTTTTACAAGCTTCAATACCTAGCTAGCGAGCTACCCTTAAGCCTAAGCCCCCAACCCCAACGCGTGCGAGACAGAGACAGAGACGGAGAGAGAGAGAGAGAGAGAGAGCTGTAGACTGGGGCGCGCTTGTGTTTGACTTGCATTTAGCGCAGTCAACGACAACAGCAAACGACGTTGTTATCGCTGCTGCTGTTGTTGCTGCTGTTGTTGTTGTGTGTGCCAAGTCAACCCCCCCATAGACGGGCCCCCAGTGTATCTTCGGCATTGCATGCAAATGCCACGTTGATTTGATTTTGCCAATAAAGTAAGCTGTCACAGTCAGCACTTTTTGTGTGTGTGTGTGTGGCTACAACGTCTGGATGCCACCCACTGCCCCCTCCACGGCCACCTGGGCCCGGCTGGCTTATTAGCTAACTCCAAGCCTTGTTGACTCCCGCCTGATTATGCGGCACAAAATTTGCCAAGTGCGCTGCGCCGTCCAAAACTTAACCTCAAGTCCAGATCCGGCGCAGCTAATGCCATAGCAACGGCAACTGACCGCAGGCCGCGCCTCACCTGGCGCGCCCAGTTGTTATTCGAGTGTCACTAATTGGGCCCGGTCCGGCCCGACTGACTGACTGACTGCCCGCAATAGTTTCTTCTCCGGATGAGTTTTTCTTTTCTGTTTCTCTTCGATTGCCTGCGCTCATTACGAGCTGAAATACAAAGCGAAAACATCTCCTTCCCGCCTCTCAGCAAATTGCCTTATATCAAATGTCAAGTTGTCAGGCAAATCATCAAGAAATGTTTAAAGTCTCCTTTAGAATCCAAATTCTATAAATGTTGACGGCTTCGAGTGTCTTGAGTAATTTTGGGGTTTCACTTTGGCTTTGGTCATTTTCTTTAGCCTATTTTAGTCTTTGGTTGATGAATCTGTCTGCTTTTCACATAACTCAACTCTGAGTGCTTTAAATGATTCAAATCATTTTGAGTGTCCGAAAATATAGTTGAATCACTAGTTGAATATAGTTGAATATAGTTGAATCATAGTTGAATCAAGCTGGAATACAGTTCCTGCAAGCAGCTGCACTGTCAAAGAGTAGCTAAAGAATATCATTTATTGTCAATAATTGAATAATTTGAATCATTTGAATGATTCATCTTGGCTTCAACTTTATGCTCCATTGAGAGTAGAGCCTTAAGAGAAGTTGATGCAGAAGTGGAGCCAAATGACTTAAGTAATGCGAATTAAATGAATGATTCATATGACTATTATTCAGTTATTCACTTTGCTTTTATTGTGAGTGCTGCGCTTCAAATTGCACCATTCAGTGCCTAAATGTGTCGGTCAAAGTTTTATGGCTCAATTGCAACTGCGAATCATATGAATGTTCCACATGATTGTTATTCACTTTTATTCATTTTCTCAATTGCAACTGCTGCAAGTGATTCGAATCATATGAATGTTCCACATGATTGTTATTCACTTTTATTCATTTTCTCAATTGCAACTGCTACAAGTGATTCGAATCATATGAATGTTCCACATGATTGTTATTCACTTTTATTCATTTTCTCAATTGCAACTGCTACAAGTGATTCGAATCATATGAATGTTCCACATGATTGTTATTCACTTTTATTCATTTTCTCAATTGCAACTGCTGCAAGCGATTCGAATCATTCGAATATTGAAATGAATTTAGAAAAGTAGAGTTCGCTTTGCAGATAGCTCGCTTGGCGTGTGAGTTATGAATGATTCGCTTTAAAATGCCTAAGAAGCGACTTCCCTTGCAGCTCAATTAGCTGACAAAATGTGCGTCAATTATTGAGGCAGACTTATGCATGAATTAAGCGCGCACACACCCATTTACACTCACATTAATTGATGTGCTGGCACCCAAGGCCCCCAGCCTCAGCCCCAGCCCCAGCCCCAGTCCTAGCCCCAGTCCCAGCCCCTGCTCTTGGCACAAAAAAGGGACAAAACACATTTGGAAGGACGTCACAGGAGCTGGCTAACAAAGTGCGGCAGGAAATGCGCTCAAATATTTATGAGGCTCTTTTAAAATTTGTCTTAAGCACCGGAAATACAAATACCGACCACACACGCACACACACGCACACATACACACACATACACACATGGCAGCTTGTCCGAAAGCTGACTGTTTCAAATATGTATGAGAGGAGTGTCGGGTACAGTCAGCACTCGCATTGTTAGTCCGCTGCGCAGAGATTACGCAACGGGCCTTAGTAACCGAAATATGAAAGGGGACAGGGGGGGGGGACAGGGTTGGGCATGGCCAGTTGGCAGAGTGCCTTTGCTGAGGACATCTTTCAATTTTCTTTCGACTGTCACTTGCAGAGCATAGCTCAAGCCCAGGGGGGGGCCGAGCAGCCGCACGAGGCGAGGAGGAGCAGGGGCCTTGGCCATGGCTGTTAGTCCCGGCGGACAGCTCGTGAGCGTTGTGTAAATGTAAATTAAACGTCTCATTTCCGTTATGGCGCAACGGCCAGCCCACTAAGCAACCACCAGCACCACTGCCATCGCCATCACCATCACCACCAACCACCACCCAGGGGCCAGGCAAACAACCACCAAAAACTGTTGCCCGTGTCAACCATTCGTCAGCGTCGACAGCGACAGCGACAACAGCCACGTCCCTTGCCAGCAGCTTTGATATCCTGCTTGGCTTTCTTATTGTTGTTGCCGTGCGCCTCGGCGACCGTCACCCAATATACAAAACGAATCGCAGACGTCAACAGCAGCAGCAGCAGCAGCAGCGGCAGCAGCGGCAGCGGCTGTGGCAGCTACAACTCTCTGCTATCAGCCCCGACTCTGGCTCGCCTGGCCGTCCACCCGCCTGCGGATGTTAGTTATTAAATTGAAGAATTTGCGCCCCGTATTCAAGCGATAAAATATATAATATATACATATGTATATATATATATATATATATATATATATATATATATGCGTGTATGCCTGCCTTATTGCTGCGTGCATTTTGCTCTCTAATTAGAACGCCTTTCATATTTGCGCCACATAAATATACATAAAAACAACTAAGGCTGTTCCAGCTGGCAATGCTCGACGAGCAGTTACCCAGCAGCACACTATATATGTATTCCTGAGTAAGTTTCACTCTGAAAATGAAATATTCTCATTCATGAAGTTTCGATAGATTGCCATGGCTTGTTGGCTCTGGCCTTGGGCATACCTTGGCTAATAGCTGCTCTAAACAGAGCTGCGTCTACTCTGCTGCTTGCTCTGATCAACTCTAGATTTCAACTCTGATCAAGATGAACTCAAATATGATTAGGCGCTCTGTGCTCTAGCGCTGCTGCCAACAGCTGCCAGCAGCTGCCTGTTACATGCATTTCAAACACAACAATATACCCTATTTACGCACTTTCAATGGGCTTACAGCATAACAAAAACACACACAAACACACACACACACATAGAGATATATGTGGACTTGTTTGTCTGGCGGCTCGTGTATTCTGATTCATTCATTACATTGTCTAATAGAATTTGCAATACTACATTGAGAATTGATTGAACTCTTATATATATATATATATATATATGTATATATATATATATATATATATTTATTTATATATATATATATATTTATTTATATATATATATATATTTTTTTTTTATCATGATTTTTTAACAAAAGAGCAAATTTATTTTTCTTTCTAGTTTTTCTATTTTGACTCTTTTCTAATAATTTCGCATATTTGAATTTCTCCTTTTCCTCAAATACTTTTTTTTTTGGTATTTTCCAGTTTTTGTCTCTACCTCATTCTTATTATCTCTCACTCATTTCTTTAATCATTGCCTATTCATTTATTTCTCGCACTCTTTATCGTTTCCTTTATCTTCTTTTCTCTCTCACCTATTCTCTAGCTCGCCTATTAACGCTCCATCTCTCTTCCCTGATGTTCTCTCGCCATCAGCTCTGTCTCTTTCATTCTCGCCCCACTACTCCTCATTCGTACCGCATTTTCGCATTGTTTTCTTTTTTTTTTCGCTCTTTTATTCATTTGGCCCGGCAAACCGCTTTTAAAATGGCCGCATTTCTGTTTCTTCTCTTCCATTTTTTTCCCTTCGTCTTCCTCTTCTTTTTTTGCATTACAACAGAAAGAGACGTCGAAGAAGACGAAAAAAGCGAAGCGAAATATCTTTTGCACAAACAGCAAAACAAAAGCTGGCAACAATATGCAGAGTCACAGGCCCTGCTGCCAGGACCCCCACCTCAGTACCCCCCTGTACCACATGCTTCGTCCTCAAGCGCATTCGCATCCCCAACGAATGAGCTCCGACAAACGCCCCCAAAAAAGCAACCAGCAAAAATGTCGCTATCTCTCATTGTATGCCCTAACACAGCTTGGCCATAGCCACTTCTCCGGACTCGAATGATAAATTTAGCTGATGTATGCGATACTAGATGGAAGTCTTATATGACATGATATGTGTGGGTATAAGTAAACATATATATGTATATATATACAGAGCCTTGACTTAGAGGTTATGTGTATATATATGGTATAGATAATAATGATAATGAAACTGATAAGGATATAAGCTGGAGCGATGAAGCAATTTTTGTGAAGCTAAGAGCCAGGCTGATTAGATATATTAATATAGCGAAGAGCACGATTGAGAGAGAGAGAGTGAGAAAGGGAGGAAGAGAAAGTTAGAGAGAGCATACAATATGTGGTTTACGAGTGAACTTTCTTATTATATTCTTATTACTCAGTGCTAGAAGAAGTATAAAAGAAAGGGAGAGAGAGATAAATATAAAGAGAGATGGAGAGCGAGAAATTTCAGAGAGAGAGAGAGAGAGAAAGAAAGCTGGAGATAGCGAGGGCGCTGCGGCGCTGACAGTTAATTAAAATCACTCACTTGCTCTGCCAGAAGAAAAAGCAAAAACAGAAGAATAAGAAGTGGAAGATGAAGACGAAGAATACGATGAGTAAGAGTAAGAAGAAGAAATTCTCATGAATAAGGCGCAACAAATAAAGAAAAAAAAAAATGAAAAGAAAATGTGAAGCTGAAGCTGAAGCCCCAGCGAAACATCTTGAGAAATGCCAAACGCTTGAAGTCAATTTCTGAGCGAAGCCTTTTGCCGCGCGCCTTGGGGCCGCTCACTCAGCAGCCATATGTTGGGCGCTGCAGCAGCCTGCGACAGCCCCCAAAACCATTTTCTGCTTTTTCTTTTTACTTTCCTCTATTTAAATTTGCTTTATGTGGTTCAGTTCTTAAAACCAGTTCAAGTATCATTTCTAACATGTTCTAGAAATGTCTCCCAATGTGAGAAGTCTTAGGGAAAACTATTTCAATCCATTCGAAATGATACGTAATCGCAGCTCTTTAGATGTTACTCGACATGTGCTACTTTTTAATGGACTTCGATTAGCCATGCGCGCTCATGAATACCCTTTTATCTACTTGAAGAAGGGAGTATGTCAATAGGTATAGTGATGGGAGACCCGACTTAGCTGCAATTGAATTGTTATATAGGGATTTAGAAAATGCTAAATCGATTCTTTTGATAAATATTGTGTTCGCTCTTTGCATTTTTAGTCTTAGCTGGAGAGCTATTAGAGCTAATGACATTCATTTTGGTAAGTAAATATAGTAAGAGTAGAGCCAAAGGCTGCCTTGGATACCTGTTTTATGCTTGGAGCTATATATGCTCTGCCATAGTCCAGCTTCTAGTCAAAGTGGCATATGTAGCTATAATATAGCTATACGATTATATAACATCAAAATAAATACCCTCGATCTTATAGGCATAGCTCACGGACTATTGGAGCTAGAGATATGATTTTAGTTCACTGAATGCAGCTAAGCTTAAACTAAACTCGGAATAACATTTTTTTTTGATACTTCACACTTATGTAACGCCTCCCCTAAGTCCCAAAGCCATTTAAGTCATATGGTATGTAGAAGTACAGGGTATCTGCACGCTATATGTGAAATGTGTTTCATTGCTTTTTAGCAATCAACGCAAATTGCGAGCTCATTAACGCGTTTTAAGGACCAAACTCATTGGGAAGCGATGCAATGATGAAAACAATACCGAAACTTCAACCAAAAAGAACAAAAAAAAAAAAAAAATCAAAATCAAAGAGCTAAAAATGAAGAGGAAGGAAGGAAATGGAAAAGCCTCTCATAACGTTAAATGGCGGGCCGCCAACAACTCTGGCGATTAATTAACAGCATAAATTATGCTCAAGTGTATTACAGCAACACCCGGGCTGGCGAATGCGAATCATGGAGATGGGCAGCGGGAGGCTGAGCGGTGATGGGTGAGGGGTGGAGGGTGAGGGACTGCGAATTTGAGAATATGTATGGATTTTTCCATATGTGCATTTTCAAACAATTTCGAGTCGAGAGAACAGCAACGGCAGTGGCAGCGGCAGGGGCAGCGGCAGCGGCAGAAATCGACACTTGAGTGTGCACAGCAACTGCTGCCCGAGCTTAACACATGGCGGGGCTGCCAGGGAGCAGGATAAGTTGGCTAGGTGGTAGATGGGCTCATTTGTTGTAGCATATCCATTTCATTAAAAGTCAAAAGGCAGCTGTGCCTGTCTGTGATGCGGGTGCTACACAGCCAAGCGAAAGGGAGAGCGACTGACGATGGAGAGGGGCTGAGAGGCAGAGAGGGAGGGTGGGAGTTGGCATGGCGGTTGCTACACGTGTCGCGCTGACGCTTTTTATACCCAGCAGCCAGCCAAAGGTCGCTGGGCATATCAATGTCAATGGTCACGATATCAAGAGCAACGAGAAAGCAAAGCACAGCTCGGGCTTGAGTGAGAGCCTAAGTCAAACTGGCCTAGTGCGCTCGTTTGGCCTTATGTGACTTTCTCTCTTACTCTTACCATCTCTCTTTTTCTCCTAATGCACTTATGAATCTGTCTAGTCCCCTCTCTCTCCCTTGAGTTGTCTTTTATCCATCAATTATTGTCAGCTGTCATTTGCCCCATATTTTTTCTAGTTTCGACTGTCTGCTGATTATATATCCCGTATGCGCCTTTTTTATCCATCCGCCAATATATAATTATATTTCCAGAAATTGTAGATCCCTCTATAAGTCTTTATCAAGATTTAATTCCCTTTATCTCCATTTATCATTCGCTTTTTCTGCGTGTCTCACTCTTTTGCTATTTCTCTAAATCACTATCTCGCCATGTCTCTCTCTCTCTCTCTCTGTCCCTCACTGTCTCTCACTATCTCTTACTGTCTCCATCAGAATCTTTATATCTCTCCCTTTGTCTTCCGCCCTTCCCCGCTCTCGCCAACTCTCTACCCCCTTCTCTACATCACATTATCTCTTCCTTATGCAGTTGGGCTCTTCGCTTGGATTCAGAGTGGATCCAATTTTCGGTTAAAAACTATAGATAACGCTCTCTACTAATTTTGTCTAGTCCTTAGTTCCATAGCTCGTATAATTGTAGCTGAAGTTGATCTATAATCTTTTTGCTATCTTCGGCTCTTCCGCTAGGGAATCGTGGCTTAGCTCGATTACAGGGTATCCGTGGGCTTATGGCATTTATGCTGCTTCGACTTGTTACTTATTTGCCAGGACGAGGGCCAATGCGCGGTCCACTCTACGTCAGGGTTGCCAGCACACGGCATAATGGCGGCTCGTCCTGCCACTTTGCTTTGTTGTTGCTTTTTGTTTTGTTGCTGTTGCTGTTGCTGCTGCTGCTGCTGTTTATTAATATATAATTCCTGGCACATTCGTGTGCACATTTCAACCCTGAAAGCTCGCACAACCCTCTATATACTGTGAGCCATCGCGCACCACGTTCCACCTTCTCGCCGGCCCCGCACCGCTGATGGTGCTGAAGATGCGGACGACGATGGCGACACAACGAACGTGTTATTTACCAAACACTCGACGCCGGCACGGCACATAACACATAGAAGAGAGACCGAAGGACTCGCAGCAGCTCCCTCGCCCGCTCCATCACCCGCCGCCCTCGACCTGTTCCCATGTTTTCCTTTTTATATCACTATGCATATGTGTGTGTATGTGTGCTTGTTGTGCATGCAGAGATGAAAGCTGGCCCGACCTGGCCTGGCCTGGCCCGGTCTGGCCTGTTCTCGAGTGCCTCGCAGTTCAAGTCGCTCTGTCAGTTTGTCACTTTGTCACTTTGGCAATTTGTCAGTTGGTACAACACGCGTCTCGGCACCCAAATATGCCGCCCAAGCACAGTGGCACCAAATGCAAGAGAGAGGCAAAGAGAGAGAGAGAGAGAGAGAGAGAGAGTGTGAGATCTAGCGAGAGAAGGAATTAGTTTCCTATTAGAATTGTGTTTATCCATTCTTCTATCAGTCATTTGTCATAGTACAAAATTTATGCATATAATATTTATAAATTTTCTCTCTTCTATAATTTGCTTCTTTTTCCTTCTACGCTTTGTTCTTTAACATTCTGTTTCGTTTGCTATCATTACCTTTTTCATAATTTAGTTTTCTGTTCTTTTGTTTTCTTCTCATTCAACTGCTTAAAGCAGCGCTTTTATTTCAGTTTCTTTCTCCTCCTCTCTTCCTCCGTCTCATTCTTTCTCACTTTCCTGTCCTTATCCTTTCCCTTTCATATTTTCAGTTATTTCACTATTTCCCTCTCTCACTTTTTTTTTATGCCCTGAACACTTTCAATTGCCACTCACATATTGCTTTCTCACATATTTCTCAATAACTGCTTAAGCATATCTCTCTCTCTCTCTCTTTTATATCTCTCTCTATTGCTTACGTCTCTATGACATTTCTTTTGTTGTTATATTCTTAAATTCTTTATTATTTATATATATAAATTTTTTTTTATTATTTCTGTATAATTTCTCTATTTTCTTGTAATTTTATTCTCTTTAGTTTTATTCTAAATTCACTTTTCTCTCTTCAAGTCTTTGCCTTTTGCTCGATTCCTTTATTTTCTTTGTTTACTTGTTCATTTTAACAAAATTTGTTTTCTGTCTCTCTCTCTCTCTATTACTCACCCTCTTTATCTCTTTTCAACCTTTCTCATTACATTTACTTTTTCTCTAGATCTTTTATAATTTTACCAAATTCAACTTGTTTTATTTTGAAATATTTGAAATATTTTATTTCTTTTGCTTGATTTTGGGTTAAGTTCACTTTTTCGCTCACTTTTGCCACACTGTGCCGCGGTTTTTTGTTCGTGGACGAGGCCTGGTGTGATTAGCCGACGCTTCATGCCAAGAGCATAAAAAATGTAATGAATACAACAATAGGAACAACAACAACAATGGAAATGACAATAAAGTTGCTCCCATTGTTGTTGTTGTTGTTGTTGTCTCTTCACGTGGCCTGTGCCAACGCAGAGCAGAGGCAAAGGCAAAGGCAAAGGCAATGGCAATGGCAATGGCAATGGCAAAGGCAAAGTAGAGCCCCAAACGCGAAGAGCTCGCATAAATATAGAGACGCGAAAGCCCACAGAGAGAGAGAGCGAGAGAGAGAGAGACAAAGAGTGAGAGCATCAGGAAGAGCAAGAGAAAGAGAAAGAGAGAGAGAGAGAGAGAGAGGCGACTCTAGGGGTCGTTAGGTGCGGGAATGCTGCATGTGTGTGTGAGTGTGTGCGTGTGTCTTGGGTGTTTGTTGAATTTCAGCTATCAAATTCAAGTTTTTTTCTTCTTTGTCAAGCGCTGACAACGCCCTCGTAGCTGAGGGCGACGAGTGGGGGCGTGGCAGGTGGAAGTTGGAAAATTGTTGGCTAAGTAGACGCGAAAAATGTGTCGCTGTTGCCCAAAAAATGTTCCAATGCTGGCAATTTCATACAGACAGAGTTTCGCTCAGTGTGTGCTTGTGTGTGTGTGTGTGTGTGTGGGTGCTCTTGAAAAACAGGTTACGTTTGTCTGGCGGATCATTTTGTGTAAATAGATTACAAACGACAAAACATGCTGCGTGCCCTCGCAGCAGGACCAAAGCGGACGCACAGGACTCACCCATATCCTGGCCATGTCATATATATATCTTTATATATATAAATATGTATTATATATATAGATATAACTTTATATTTGTGTGTGTGTGTGTGTGTGTGTGTACACATAGCTGTCATACAGGCACAACGCCTAGGGGCGTCTCCAGGCAGCTCCACTGTCCAATATGGCTAGACAGAGAGAAAGAGAGACAGAAACTGAGATATAGAGATAGTTATAGAGAGAGAAAGAGGGAGAGACTGTGTGTGTGCGAGTGGGTGTGTGGGCAGCAGTGCATGCCAACGCGAAGCAGCACCAACTGAAGCAACTGTCAACTGCGACTTCCATGCAGCTTATCCACGCTTTAGCTTCAGCGCCAACTTAAGGAATTCGCTGTCAACGCCAGAAAAAAGTACGCAAAATAATTCAATAATTGATATTTAAGTAATTAAACATAAATATTTTACTGAATTTGTATATGAATAAAAGAACAGTCATTCACGCTTTTGAATTAATCTATGCTCAAAAAATAAACGAAATGGAAAGTTGTGTAAACGAATTTCAATTATATTATATGATATGGTATGACGTGATATGATATGATATGATGATACAACATAATATGATAAGATAACTTAATATGTTATGATATAGTATGATATAATATGATGTGGTATGATATGATATGATAAGATATCTTATGATACATATAATATGATATAATATGATGTGGTATGATATGATATGATAAGATATCTTATGATACATATAATATGATATGATATGATATTATATGCTATGATATGATATAAGTCATATAACATAATATGATAAGATAATTTAATATGTTATGATATAGTATGATATAATATAATATGGTATGATATGATATGATATGATATAACATAATATGTTATGATATGGTATAATATAATATGATATGATATGATAAGATATCTTATGATACATATAATATGATATTATATGATATGAGATTATATGTTATGATATGATATAAGTGATATAACATAATATGATAAGATAATATGTTATATATATATAATATGTTATGATATTGTATGATATAATATGATATGATATGATAAGATATCTTATGATACATATAATACGATATGGTATGATATGATATGAAATGATATATGATAAGTTATCTTATGATATGATATGATGTAAAATAATATTATATGATATGAAATCCCAATTAATGTATAGAAATATACATTAATAATATCTGTGTTTCTTTATAATTATGGTAACTTCTTATCATATTATATCATATTTCATACATCATGTATTCAATCATGACTCATATTATAGTTTATTTTAACATCAATGGTAGAATTACTTATAGAGTTCACTCAAATTGGCCTAGACAATTATAATTCTATCTGGGATTTGACGATAATCTCTGTTAACTGGCAGTGGCTGGCATCAACTGAACATTATATATATATATATATATATATATATATATAAATATATATAAAATGTCAAGAATCAGTAAATAATTATATCCAAAATATACATATATTAAAAATTAGTTAAGAATAATAATAATATTAATTTTGTCAATATCAAAAATTCATTTATTTGAGCCTTGCCGTACGCATAATTTTTAAATTATATATATTATATTATATATAATTATATAAATTATATACGTATACCACCAAAACTATTCCCATTTATACTAGAAACTGTCTTCCACACTCGCACAGATGCTATCTCAGCGATAAATAGAGAATTTTTAAGAATTCTCAGAGAAAAGTCGTACAACTTTCTGATGATATAAGACAATTTTAGATAATATATAGACATAATTAAAATGAATTAATAATTGGTTAGAATTGTTGAAAAATGTCACATTTTGATAGATCCACATCTAGTTTGAGACAAGAAGGTCAAATTAGGAAATTTCATAAAATGATATAGAACTCTTTACCATTGCTCAAGTCAACTGATTTAATCTTGGCATAGATAATTAATGAGTTCAGCCAAGGCCTATCAAAGTGTCCATTGAAGTCTCGAATAACCTTATATAGGTAAATGTAATGCGAAGGGAAAGGCTTCAATGAGGGTTCTCAATCTGCATACGGATTAGAAGTATGTGTGCATCCCTTTGGCTTGCGACAGTTGTTGATTTAATTCGTCGTTGCTCTCTAAATATTTCTCATTACTTAAGCTGGGGAATGTGGATGGATGGTGAATGCTGAATGATATCATTGTTGATGCCATATGTGGCAATGGGCTTAGTCTGCTAATAGATCGAGCACTCTTCCTGTCTCCCTCTGTCTGTGATGCACTCAGACGTGCATGGCACCCAATGCTCGACAAAATGCTGTCGAAGCTTTGCCAGGGGCTGGCTAAAAAACAAAAAAAAAAAAAAAAACAACACAAAAATAGAAAGGAAGAAAAAAAGTGTTTGCTTCCTTAAGGCCCATTCAGGACATCCGCTGATTGTTGCCGCCGCCGCCGTCGCTTGAAAAGCTGCCGCACAGGATAACTGCCCGCGCCCTCGCTCAATGGCCTCTGTCGGCCTACATTGGGGTTGCTCACGGGGGTTGGCCACAATTGCTCAACGGCCTAGCATGGGACTAACCCCGTTGTCCTAGCGTCCTTTGCTCTGCTCTGCTTTGCTTTGCTTTGCTTTGCTCCCTGCGCTACGGCTTAGCGCTTTTCATTGTGCGCTTTATTGATAAAGGACACCCTGCACTTCGCATATCGATTTCAAGAGGCATCGCCCATTGCTGCCCCGCCCGCCCGCTCCGCCTGCTCCTTCTCATTTCAGCTGCTCAGCCTTCATCATTATCCTCGAATGTTTTCATTATTTTTCCACTTGGCTCAACTCCTTGTCTGTTCGAATGCCGTCAATGGACGACGACATGTTTATAATGCCAGTCGAGAGTCCTTTTCCATCAGCATTCAGCAACCAGTTGGCTGGCTGGCGGGCTGGCAGGCTGGCAGGCTGCCTGGCTGACTGGGTGACTGGGTGGCTGGCTGGGCGGGTGGGTGTTTGTTTGGCTTGTTGGGTGACTGGGTGGCTGAATGGTTCGTTGTGCCTTGTATTTTGGGTGGTTGCTCTGCGGAGGCTTTGCATGCGGTGGTTGCTTTTTCAGCACCATTTTGATCTAACTCCTGGGAATTGGCGCAAGTTTCACTGATTTGATGAAATGCTCGTAATCGCGCCCATATCCCCCTTTTGACAGCGTCGCTCGCTCGCTCGCATGTGCCAGCATTTGATTAAAAGCGCTGCAAAATTAATTTCAGCGCACCCTCCGCCTTCTCCTCCTCCTCCTCCTCCTCTTCCTCCTCCTGCCTCTCTCTTTCTTTAGCTTCCGCCCTGTTCTATGCTTTGTGTGTGTGAAATTGTCGCAGCACTCGGCTTAGCTACTTGAGCGCTAAACGTCGTCCTTTGTGCATTGCGCACAGCAGGGGTGAATTAATTAAGGCGGCTCAATCACCAGCGGATCACTCAAGCACCACCTAGCACCACACCATACCACACCACTACACACTTCACTCCACACCCCCTCCCCAATCCCTGCCCTCAAGATGTCCGCCATTTTGATGCTTGACAATATTTCTATCGAGTGGCCTCTGGACTTTTGACTAATTTTTCAAGCTTTTTTTTTCTGATTTCTTTTGGTCGAGGGCCAAGCTTAGGTAATTAAAAACAAGTCACAGGGGCGAGACTGATCGACTAGCAGTTACCCTATGCTCTTAGCATCAGCTGACACTTCGTAGCTATTCAGATGGGAAGTTCTTGAGGAGGTAAGTGCTCGAGGAGTACCAAATGGATAGACTCTAGTGCTTGAAGCTATGTCTATCGATTTGCTGGCAAAAGTTATCGATGCCCAAGTCTCTTATGAGGTGTCAGAGCTGAACTATGTCCCTTTTGAGTATATATATGTACTATATGCGTCACATGCTGGGCGAGGCCTACCCAAAGCCAATATGCCCCGTTTGCCCCACTTCCATGGGCTCGGGCGCAGCTCCACTCGCGGCGCGCATACCGTGGCTTTTGGCTCATTGAGCGTCCGCACTTTGGCGAATTTGCGTGCAATTTTAATTAATGACCAGCAAATGGTGGAGCTGCACTACCCCCAATGGTGGAGCTGCACCACCACTTGACTCTGGGACTGGGCCTGGGTGGCCAAGTAAATTGACATTTGACATTTGGAGTGTTTTATTCGTTCGTTCGTTTCTAGAGTCCATTCAAGGAATTGTCGCACACACACACACACACACACACACACACATAGACGCAAATTGGCTCCACTTGGCGGTTTTGTGCTCCTCATTAGCTCGCCTTGGGGCGGTGCTCACAATTTGATGTTGAGTGGCACTTCGGTTGCTAACCACCCGCTACATTTATATTAACAACATGGCTGCCGTTGACTGCAAGACTGCCACGCCCAGCCTCAACCCTTGGCACCTACGCGCCCTGCGCTCGCAGCGCCAACATCCTAACCGTCCCCGCCCCCTCCCCCGTTGCCGTCTCCATCCGTGCCACGATTTTCCTCGGGCTTCATTTATGCCAATTTTTCAAACTAATTGGTGCTGTTGACATCTTTTGCTCTCTCTGAAGTTTCGCAATGGATTCAGCGGCATCTAGCCCCGCTCCGGCCAACCCAACTCCCCCATGGGCAGATTTTGACGTGGGGACCACGGCAGGTCGGAATACCCACTAAAAGCACTCAGCAATAAAATTAGTGCACGCCGTTGCACTCGGCTATTTGAGAGGAGCCTTAGCACAGAGACGCCCGCAAAAGAGGGGGAGCTTAACGCAAAAGCAATGCAGACAACATGTGTGTATACAAATGGAGAGAAAGAGAGAGGGCGAGGGCGGCGGAGGGGGAGAGGGAGAGAGAGAGAGGGAGAGCTAGAGACGTGACCACAAGCGACAGAGAATATGTAGTGCGATAAGTAAGAGTAAACATCCAGACGACTGGGACCTGGGATTATGCAATAGGCGATACTCGGAATGCCACTTAAAGCTGCCCTCTAAAACATCATGTGCTCAGCCTGTATCATGTGTGATATTAGTGATAAATTGACTGGCGAAAGATCCAAGGAGTTTTTGTGAAAGGTAAAAGACAGAGAGAGCGAGAAGGAGTTAAGTGATGTGTTAAACGAAGAAGATAGAAGCGAGAAAAATGATACAGAAACAGAGAATAGCTAGAGAAAGCTAAAGAATGAGCAGATGGACAGATCAAGAGACTGGGAAAGCGATAAAGAGAGAAATGAAGAGAGTGAAAAAAAGAATAGGGAGAAAGGTAGAGAGAGCGTGTGCTGAGAACAATTTATAATTAATATATAGGTAAGAAGGAGAGAAAGAAAAGAGGTAGGGGCAAAGGAGAGACATAAAAACACAGAAATAGGTAGAGAAGGAAAGAAAAAAAAAACAAGTAGAAAGAGAAAGATTTCACAAACATATCGAATAAGTATGAAAGATGCAGAGTGAGAGAGACAGATCAAAAAAGGATAGATGTAGATTGTAAGACAGATGAATGGAGGTAAATATAGAAATAGACAGAGAGCGAGAAAGAGAGGGAGAGAACGCTAATTTATCTGTAAGTCTATCTGCTACTTACGATATTCCTCTTCTCTCTCTCTTCTCTCCTTTTCTTACTATAGATATTTCCGACGCCTCTTGCGCAACGTCGATTCCAGCTACGCCCATGAAATTTGGCCAGTTTTGTAATTTGCTTTTCGCGACATTTTCCCCCCCGCCATTTTTTCACTCAATGCACTTCAGTATTTCAGCTAATAAATGCAATAAATGTAAAGTATATGGTGAAATAAAGAGGAAGTAGCAGAATGAAAAGAAAGGGGGAAGATGAAGGAGGAAGAGGACGGAAAAAGACTTTAGTTGTAAATGAGCTAATTGCAAGCAGCTCGTGACACACATGAGTTAAAGCAGAAGTGGGCTAAGTCGAAGATATATATACAAATATATATACTATATATAAAATATATATACTATATATATATATGCTATGGCTATATAGTATAGATCTATCAATTATGCGCCGTTAGTTGAGTGAAAATGCAATGCATGAGCTGCTTGCGGCGTTGAAAATATTTAACAAGTCAATAAAATTGCAAATTCTAACAGGGGAAGAGAGGGACGGGTAGATAGCGTGTGTGTGTGTGCAGGTGTGCGCGCATGTGTGTGCATGTGTGTGTGTGTGTGTGTGGCAGGTGTAGGTGGCACGCTCACGGTTCGGTGCCCAATCAATTTTTGATGGACGTGCGAAATTTATGGTGAAAAATATTTGGCTATGCACAATGAACTCGAGAGTCGGAAAATTGTGCAAAAGCCCGAATGAAAATGCGAAAAGTGGGAATGGCTTGATGGGCGGGGCGGGGCGGTAGGGGGGGGGGGAGGGGTTGTAGCTGAAACTGAAACTGAATGCCGATGTCGACCAATGCGGCTAGCCGAGGCCCCAAACACCCCGCACTAAGTCATGTCACGGCTGGGTCTGCCGCAGTGGGGGGCCGCTGGCTCGCCTGGACTGTCCATAGAAAATATAGTTATGCACACGGCTGGTGGGGCCGCAGCGACGGCCGAAGTGAACACAATACCATTTATTGTTGTATTATTTTGTTGTTGCTCAACTTGTATTTTTAATACTCTCCCGCTGCCCTCTGACCCACCACCCCCCACCAGCACCTAGATTTGTTGCGTATTTATGACGCTGGAGGGCGCTGCTGTTGCCGTATCCGTATACCCGGTAACCCGAAACAATGAACCTGCTGCCCTTTGCCATAAACAAAAACAAAAACCGACACGAAATAGAAGCTCAAACTCTTTGAAGTGAATTCTAACAAATAGCGGGCATATCATTCATGTAGATACATATATATTATATATATGTATATATATATATATATATATATATATATATATATGCATGAAATGTTAAACCGATTTGCCAATTACTAGAGGTTTCATTAGAGAATTTCAGGCCAATAGTAGTTGAGGCTGCCGAAGCTGTCATGGGCGTTAGCTAGGCAAATTTCAGTAAATATATAGAGAGATTAAATAAGTATTTAAATAGAGTTTAATGAACACTACGAGACATATGTTTTATGAAAAAAAAATATTTAATTTATAATATGATTCAAGGAAAAATTAAATTTTAGATATTTTAATTTATGAAATTAGCGAGAAGAATGGAGAAAGAGAGAGAGATAGAGAGAGAAAGTAAGAGTGAGAAAGAATGTGAGAGAGAGAGAGATAGAGAGAGAAAGTAAGAGTGAGAAAGAATGTGAGAGAGAGAGAGAGAGAGAAAGAAGGTGTGTGCGAGAGAGATATAGAGAAAGAAAATGAGAGAGAAAGAGAGACTGTAAGCAAAAGCGAAGGGGAGTATTAATATGAATATATAAAAAAGTCCATATATGCCAATGCCTATTTTATATAATATTCACACAGCACAATTCTCCAGCTAAGCTCAAGGCGCAGCTTAAGCAAATTGCAAATTACAAAATAGCAAAAGTCAATTTTCATTCAAGTCTGTGACAACTCAGATGAGATGATAAGAATCTCAGCCTTGCTATAATTTCAGTTATTCACATATCCAAAAATATTAGGGATTAGTTCCAAAAGAAGCTCTGAAGATGAGTGTTTTATTTTACATACAAAAATATTAGGGATTAGTTCCAAAAGTAGTTTTTTTTGATAGTTCGTTCATATTAAATTTTCCATTTTCAATTAATTTTATTTCACTCATTCATTTTTATATATATATCTCGATTATCAATAATTTCATACACACGTTCGGGTATTTTTGCAGTTGGGCAACTGTTCTGCAGCAAAATATGGAAAACTTGGCTTCAGTTTGTTTTGGCGCTCTGTGAAGCGTTTTAAAGTGCTTCCAGGCAATTTGGCGATAAACAATCACTGAAATAACCAATATGAAATATTTAAAAAGTGTTCAAATAGCCTAGCCATGCACATGCCACGCCCCAGCATGCCCCAGCACGCCCACACTGGCCACGCCGGCCACGCCGGCCACTCAGGCCCCTCAGCTGCTGCTCGATTGGCGGTTCGCATTGGTGTTGCTGCCGCTTCGTTACCTCTTGCGGCGCGTTTGATTTGATTTATTTGGAATTTGCATTTTTATCCCAGCCTCCTGCCCCCGGGCCCCCCGCAGCTCCCAGTCTCACCATCCACTGTGTGCTGCTGTGTTTTCGGGTAGCTTAGCGCTTGAATTTTTAAACATGTTGCATACTTTTGTGCGCTCTGGCCTTTGGAGCACCTCCCACAACCCCTCCCACCCACTTTGGCGCTGTTTAGAATTTTCGCATTTTAAATTTAGTTTTTCAAACGGATTTACTTCAACTCCGAAATTGCTGGCTTAAGAGAGATTGTTGCATCGGCAGACAGGGATCACAGCGTAAAGGTCACAAGACCTTGAGAGGATGCTCCAGCCTAGCCCAGGGATCAGGCTCAGAGCTATGCTTTGTTGTTATTTTGCTTTATTTGCAGCTTTGCTTATGCGAAGCTATAAATAAGTTTAATTAAACTTAATTCGTTTTAGTTTCTGTCAACATTCATGCTGAGGGCCGAGTGCAAAACAAAACGAATTCAATTTGCGGCTTGATACCCTTTGCAAGGCTGGGCAAAGAGAGGATTTAGATAAGTAGCCTTGCTGTATATATACATATATATATATATATATATATATATATATATATATATATAGATCTGATTAGCCACAAGATATATACTTATTTATTTGAAATTTATATTCTTATGATACTTAGTCCTTTTTTTAATTTTCATTAATATTTTATTTTTATTTTTTATTTATAAAAATTATATATTTGAGACTTCAGAGCGCATGCTTACTCGTATCTTCTCAGACTACTTTAGCATACATTTCTCAACTGCTCAACCAAATTAGGCTCAACTATTAGAAATCTGGACTTTGTGGCTTGGGACTAATTCAATGGGGCTAATCCCTCCCATTAGGGCTGCGCCCCACAGTGATTTGCCAGCGCATGTGCTAGTCGGGCAAGCTCGGCTGTGCGTTTTTCATTCATATTCCACCTGCTGTTTTCCACATTTGGCTGAAGTGCAGAGAAATGCAATTTTAACTACAATTGCCAATGCCAGTGACTGCCAGTGCCAATGCCAACGCAACGGCTTAAATAAATGCCGAGCTTTATGAAAATAGTTTCTAATTATTTCAATTAGGCCTTAGACTGAGCGCCTCTCTGCTGCCTTTTTGTGTCCACTCTGCGCAGCTGACATTTCACATGTAATTCGGGATTTCATTTGTAATTAATTATATATTTCTAACAACTCTCTCTGGCCGGTCAAATTTTATGCTCGTAAAGTCATAAATTTTGATTAAAGCAAATGCAGAAAAGTTCCAAAATTATAATTAAAACTTTAAGAGATTTTGCCATTTGTCATTTCATCTCCGAAAAATAAAAAATGAAATACAATAAAATAGTCAAATTCTCCTTCTTGACATCTTTTATGAAGACTCTTTGACATTTAGCTGCAATTGACAAAATATATTTTTAGTTCTATTTACACAAACTCAAATGTAGCTGAAGTAGCTTAAATTAATCTGAAATGAGATTATTAATTATATATTTATATTAATTTTTCAATATGCTTTTGTTATGCAATTTTTGTATAAAATATTTAGATGCTTCAGCAGAACGACGAGTTGAGTCTATTTAGCCATGTGCGTCTGGCCGCCTCTCATTGTATCTAAAAGCAGCAGAGCAATGCTGCTCGTGTCCTAGGAAAATGGATGCGGTTCAGTCCAAACTGGATACAGCATAAAAGCAGCTTCTGGACTCCCACCCAAGAGCTTGTTGACTTTTTTTTTAATAAATTTGTTACTCCTTTTAGCGTAGCTAGAGAGCGATCATGGGCAGAGCGAAGAGAGGCGAAGTGAAGTTAGTCATAGGAAGAGCGACCAAAGGCAGAGCGATAATCAGAAGAAAGATCATGGAAAGAGTAATCATAGGGAGAGCGATCACAGAAAGAACGATCTCAAGCAATGCGATCATAGACAGAGACATAGACAGTGATAATCGCCTAATATAACAATTTTACTATTATTTATATTTATTTAATCTTTATTTAATCTTTATTTAATCTTTATTATTTATATTTATTTAATCTTTCATTATTTCGTTCTTCTTATTCTTCTTTTTGGTATTCCATATATTTATTAGGCGGGCACTGCCTATTATGTTTACTCTGCTTTCACAAGCCTTTGGATATTTTTGCGCTTAACATCGAGGTCTGAGCTAAGTAAAAGCGAATCGAATTGCGCATCGAGTCGCGAGACATCACAAAAAACATTTGAGCTCTGGAATATTATAATTATATATATATAAATATTATTAATTATATTATGTACATATATAAATATAGATTTATATATCAGTTACAAGGCATCGTGCATCGTTATAGGCCTACAGCGTATCTGAAATGTAGCCGCGGCAGGAGCAGTGCGGGCAGTTAAGCATTCAATATGGTTGAAGAGCTTGAACAAATTTCAAACTTGAGTGTCGAGTGCTGAGTTTGGAGTGATTCATGCTTACAGTGTGAGCATTTCATGCAGATGCACAAATTCTCAATGTTTAAATAAGAAAAATACGAAAATAAAAAGTTAAGTAAAAAAAATTGAATGAATTAAAAACGTGCACTCGATGGAGCGAGAGAAACGGACTGCAATATGATGACTATCAAATAAACAGAAGATAAAATATTTGCAAACATCAAATTCCACAGTGAGATGGCGAGAGAGACAGCGAGAGAGAGAGAGACAGAGAGAGGAGGGACAAAGTTGCTTTTGGGGTTTTCAGTTTTGGCCAGCAAATGGCCATGAAAATTGCATGCAGTTGGATTCGGTTATTAGAATGCCATAGAATTGGATTTGAAATTGAAATATTTAACACGTTTGGGCCAGGCGTGCCGAGCAGGACGTCCTCGACATGTAGGACATGCAGGATGTGCGATTAGCCAATGCAATTTTAATGACACGCAAAAGTAATTGACGTTAAATGTTAAAGCTGGCTAAAACCTTGCGCACAACTATGACAGGAGCCATGGCGCAGTCAGTGATTGAGTGATTGACAGACTGATTGGCAATACAGTCAGCCAAGTGAGAGTGATTGACTTGATTGATGTGCTTGATGGTTAGCCAAGAAAAGTCAAATTGACTGGTAATAAAAATCTTGGGTGATTGATGCGATTATAAATGTGCATGACTTAAGATGATTGACTGAATGATGGAGATACAGAGCTTCAAATCTATTAGTGGCTGATTTATGAATAAGTTAACAAATGGAGCTCAAAAAGCCCATTTTACACCAACTGATTGATGGACTACTTGAATATATATTAATGATTGATTGAAGTGATGTGATTGAATATATATTAATGATTGATTGGTGCTCAATCAGTGTGGCAAACATTTTGATATTGACTTGAAAGTCAAATTGACTGACAGATCGAATGATTGATGACTAACATCTGGCTGAGCGACAGATGGACTGCTTGAATGACTGATTAACTGACCAGATGACTGACTGATTGAATAGACTTTCTGTTTGATTGACTGGCTATGACTAAGTGCTGCCCAATTGACAAACGAACTCACAAATGCTCTAGTTGATGACTGACTGACTGACTGACTGACTGACTGATTGACCGACTGACTGAGTGACTGAATTAGTGAGCGCTATGCGAAACGCATTGCCCGCGCAACGCTTTCACTTTCTTGATCCGGTTAACCAACTCAATGGCCAGCTGGACATTGGGCATGCAGTCCATGCGAATCGCATTCGCAGTCGCATTGGTATTCGTTCTCATGGCATGCCACACGCATTTGTATTCGTTTCTGATTCGAGTCGAGGCGAGTTGAGGCGCTCTTACAGCTGACTGGGCTAACAAATTGCGCAATCAGGCGAAAATAACAAAAAGCAGAAAATGAAATGAAAGCAAACGCGCTGCAGACTGCCCTTAGATCATATCATCAGCGTCAACCCCGAGGCTGTGCCCAACAAAACACATTTTGGTCAAATCATTATGAAGTTTTCGTTGTTGTTGCACAGCAAACGCAAAACTGATAAAAGTATTTCAATTAGTGTCAGAGAAGATGTCTGCACGTGTGTGGCTCTGTGTGTGTGTGTGTGTGAGCTAACAGCAAACACAACAAATAACAATTCCCAAGCGTTAAATATAGTTGAAGGCATATACAAACCTTATTAGGTATAGATGCATATCTATTATATACATAGATCTGCTTACATATATAGTATATATAAATATATATACATATATATATGTATGTGTGTGTGTGTGTGTCTGCTCGAATGGTTTTTTTCACCCTCAGGCGACAACGCCAACGCCAATGCAAAAACAACAACAACAACAACAACAACGACGTCAACGACAATAGCAATAGAAATGGCTGCCGCTGTAGCTGACGACGGTTGACACGAGGCGAGCCAAATTAAAACAAGAAGAAGAAGAAGAAGCAGCAGCAGCAGCGAAACAAAAAGCAAAGCAGCTCAACGCTACAGATAACATGCACACACACACACACACACACGCACACATATATATATATATATATATATATATATACGAAAGCACGTTACATGAGCATATGCCAGCGGCAGTCTGTCCGTTCGGCAGTCTGTCCGTCTGTCTGTCAGGCAGACAGTTTGACAGCTGTGGCGCTGCCATTTTATTAGAAAACGCCATGTAAAACGGCAGAGGACAACGACACAAATTCACCATTTTGTCACGTAGCACTCACACACACACACACACACACATACAAATAGGCGCATAGCAAGAGAGACAACGTTGACGCTGCGCTGACGCCGTTGGCGACGGCGACGTCAACGTGCACGATGTCAACAAAAACATGAGCAGAAACAACAACAATAACAATGAGCATAACGAAATGCGCGCGCTCTGTTTTGGTGGTGACAAAAACGAAAATTGCCGCGTTGCCGGCGTTGGCGTCACATAAACTCACCACAGCAGCGACTGTGACAGCGGCCGAGACAGCGACTGCAGCGCTCAAATAGCGTGCGCTCTTGCTCGCACGCGCTCTTTCGCTCTCGCTCGCTCTGTCTGAGTGTGTTTACTACTATTTAAAAACAACCCTCGCTCACGCTTGTCTGTCTTGTGTGTCAGTCGCACGACTTTGTATGTGTGTGTGTGTGTGTGTGTGTTGTTGGTGTCGTCGCTGCGTTGTCTTCGACCGGCACTTGGCCAATGCTGACACACATGACCGTTAGGCAGCGCAGCGTGCAGAGCGGGCAGAGCATTGCTAGATCATGACAAATATCAGTGCAACGGCATATTTACTACACTGAGTGAGCTCAACTTTCGTAAATTTACGAGTGGAAGAGAGTTAGAGAGAGAGATATACATCTAATATTAGTACAGTTCTCTGATCGGGGCATTGCTCGCTGCCTGAGGGCTGATAGGAGGATGAGCAAAACAACCCTTAAAAGCAGCAGCAACAAAAGCGTCTAGCAGTCGCGCTGCTGCAATTCAATTGCCTTGTGCTTAGGACGCAAGTCAATAAAAGAAATGAGTTGCGGACGCTGAGCGATAGATGGCGCCGCTGCATGTGCCGCTGCATGTGCCGCTGCTGCGTACGCCGGCTGACAGATGGCGCCACTGTAAGATGCGACTAATTTGTCGTTTTATTCCATGGGACTCAACTCCACGGACAAAGGGGCATGCAACTGACGGATCCATGTGTATTGCGCGTTTGGTCAGCGAAAAACGAAACAAAACAAAAAATGAGAAAAGCAAAAAACGCTAAGAGACTTAACCAAGTTGACATGTGCCAAGGGGGTGTGCGGGTGTGAGCGGGGGCATGGGTAGAAAAGGGTCCTGTGTCCTGCTTGATAGCAGCAAAACACAAAAAAATAGCCTGGACCAGACCCGGAGCCTGGGCGCAGTAGCGCATAAATTTGACGCTGTGTGTGTACCGACGGGGTGGATGGGGCTGGGGCAACGGCGGGGCAGAGGGACACAGCAAACAGCTGGCGGTCATATTTTCCAGTCAACAACGCAACAACAAACACAACAAGGCCCGAAACAGAGGTACACACACACGCACGCACACACATAACCCAACCAAAGCCCCAAAAGCCCTAGCCAAGCCATCCGAAACGCTTCGCCCACTCCTCGCCAGCTACGCTGCTGCCTGGTTGCTGTTGGCTTTTAAGCAGAAAATCATACAAACAGCACACTAACTGGCGGGAGCACGAGCAGGACACACACACACACTCACACACACGCCAAGTTTGGGAGTAGCTGGCTGAACGGTCGGTTTATTAGACTGACCCAAAATGGAGCGAATTGCAATATGAACTATTCGGGTTACCCTTGAGCGCAAACTTGGCCAGCACTTCAGCAAAATATGCTCCACGGACGGAGCGAGGCACGGGCGAGGGCACTCGCCAGGGGAGACTGGCCGGGCTCGAGCATACTTTCAAAGATATTTCACGCAACAGCCCCTCGAATATTTCAGGCACGCAGTCGAGGATGTTTTTATTATGATGAAATAGTTATATATATAACTCGGGAGAGGGGGCAGAGGGGATGAAAAGGAAAGTACAAAATAAAAAGGAAAGAGAGAAAGTTAAAGAGAAGGGCAGATGAAAAGAGAAAGTGAGCAAAATGTGGAATAAACGAGGAAATAGAGAGAGAGAGAGAGAGAGAGAGAGACTGCAAAATAGAGACTAGAGCATATAAAGAAAATAAAATCTAAGGGCGAGAGAGAGAGACAGAAATAAGATATATTAATTGTGTTCAAATAAGTTATCGAATGATAAGTTTTATCGGCTTTCGCACTACGACTACGATAATTAAGGTTTTCAAATCACAGTTATCGATTGCATGGTGTGTGTGCGTGTCATCGATGCAATGCCTATCGATAATTAACATTACCAAAGCCCCAGCCAGAGGACGTAAATCTATTTGCAAAGCTATTTACGAGCTTCCAACTGCATTTCGATGCGGCCCCATCGAGCACTCGATTTTGGGGCCATTTTTTTATTTGGGGCCTCGTCGACTGCGAACGCACACTTATTAGCCAATTGCATTTTACAAACCATTTTCGGGCGCTCACTCTTCGGCAGCAGACAAACAAAATGGCTGACTGATACTCGAACCCCCTCCCCACAAGACCCCCATCCCCCCTCAGCTGCTGTCTTTGATAAGCGCCCTCCAAGCCTTTTGGCTGCGTTCGCTACACTCAATTTTCGCAGACGACGCAGACTCTGTGTGTGCATGTGTGTGTGTGTGTGTGGGTGTGTGTGTGTGTGTGTGTGTGCGTGTGTGTGTGTGTTCTGCTCATAGCCAAAAGTTATGGATTCAACTTTTGGCCAATTTAATTTTCTCGCCTGCAACGGCTGCAGAGCAAGCGGCAGCAACCACGTTTGACCAATTGCCATGCCGCCCCAAACTCCAGGCCCCAAATGCGTAATGCGTGCTCGTGTGTGTGTGTGTGTGTGTGTGTGTGTGTGTGTGCATTGTGATGGTCCAGACAGAGGACGAAAACGAGGTCCTGCTGTAGGTCCTGGTCGAGAGTGCCCGTAAGCCCGCATTTACAGATGATTTAGCTGATGTTAAAGGCCAGCTGCCCCAGGGGCGGACGGCCACTCGCATTGGGGGGGTTGGGGCTGTGACTGGCATGTGCGTCCATATACAGTGTGGACACATTGTGCCCCATTAGTTTCGACAGCAACAACAACAACAACAACAGCAGCAGCAGCAGCAACATGGGCTGGCTTGGCTAGCAGCAAAATTTGCATGATTTTGCATTGTGCCAAACTCAGGCAGTTGTTGTTGGTTGTTCTTGCTGGTTGTTGCTGGTTGTTGTTGGTTGTTGCTGTTCGTTCGTTTGTTTGTTTGTTGTAATAAGAAAATGCTTTCTGCACGCACTCTCTCAGCCTACAGCGACCCAAAAGGGCCCCATCAAGAGTGTCCAGTTTTCCAGACCATTTCATTTTTGTTAGCCAGCCCGCACTTTTTATTATATTACTAACAGAGCGTGGTTGCTGTTGTTTGCTGTTGTTGTTGCTGTTGTTGTTGAGAAAATACGCAGTGAGATGGAGTATGATATATGTGTCACTCAATATGTAACAGCCAAGGAGCTGTACTTATCGAGGAGATGAGCGCACGTCTTTTATATGCAATGAATCACGGAAAGTTGCAATCGATATTTATCGATATGGCGAGTAGACGAAGACTAGCATATACACATAAGTCCACATACATATATTCTATTTAAAAGTGCCTAATTTACAAGCCTTGAATAGTGATATTTATCGATATTGATAAGAGCAGAAAATTGACATATTCAGTTATTTAAAATAGACGCAATATTTGATATTCGATATGGAGATTAAGTCTGTGCTATTGAACTATTTATATATTATCGTTATCGAAAGAAGAAAAAAGAAGAGCAAATAAAAATTTGTCATTTTTAGATGTATAACACACACTTAGACATAGACGATAAATCGAATTTCTAATGTGGAATAAGTCACAGAAGTTGACTATCGATATTTATCGATATTAGCAAAAATAATTCTCTATGTAGATATATTTTTATTGGGCTCAAACGTTGACAGACTTCTTGAGCACACCTCGGCACACCTCGGCTGAATCTATTGTTGACCTTTCGAGTGCTATATTCCATATGTATAACTAACATATCGACTATCGATAACACTGTCTCTATCAATCGGTTATTGATTGCCGATTGCCGATTGCAGGGTATTCAGAGTGCCAGCGATGATGCTGGCGGCCAAATAAAATCATATAATATGCAGACAGTGCACATCATTTGCTGCCACCAGCCACGCCCCCTCACACATACGATAGGGCGGGGTGGTGGAGCGAAATATTCAAAAATCGAGTTGTTGCTACTGCCAAAAATCAAGCAATCGGAATTTAATAATAAGCATTTTGGCCCAGTTTGTGGAAATGTGCTAACAAATTGCATATCGAACACTTTTGCCACAAATTCAAATTCAAATTCAAATTCAGATTCTGAATCGGATTCTGGCTCAAATTAAAATCGAAATTCAAATTGAAATCGAAGTCCAAATTGAGAGCTCGTTTCAGCATTTAGCATATCGATGCATACCTGTACCTGAGCCAGTGCCCATGACTGTGCCCTGGCCTTTGCTTATGCATGAGCTGCCCCAGCCGCATTTGCCACAAATTCATATTTCATTTGGTGCTGGCCCAAAGTTTGGGCATCTAATTATCACTCTGGCTGCAGCTGCACAACAGGTGCTGCCATCGATGATGGCCGATAGGCCACTGACGGCGCCGGCCTCTGCGAGGGTTGACTGAGCAGTTGCCGTGCCTTAAATTCTCTCTCTATCTCTCTCTCTTTAACTTTTAAGTCTGTCGTTCTTATTGGACACCTTCCAATTAGCATCGGACTGCTCTGTGAAAAGTTGCTCGACCTAATATGATTTTGTAGCGAAGCTAAGTGGACCAAAGGCGCTGCTGGGAGCTGGGAGCTGGAAGCTGGAAGCCGCCCTCTGCAGGCGCGCAGCAAGCCTTTGCTGTGCTTCGCTCCGCCAAGGCTTGTGGCAAGAAAAGGGGCAAAAAAAAAAAGAAGAAAAGCGAAGGCGAAGGAAATGGAAAAGCTGCGCAGTTACTTTCAAGTTGAAATACACACACGAACAGCTACAAGTGTGTGTGTGTGTGTGTGTGTGTGCTCTTAAGTGGGGCAGAGTCATCTTCAGCTGGCGCCGCTGTTGCTGCAACTCAAGGCAAAGTTGCAAGCAAAAAGCAAAAGAGCGAAATATACTTTTTAAAGAATGCCGACAGCACACACACACACACACACACCCACACACACAAAAAACATGTGTCTGTGTTTGGTTTTGTTTAGCTTAATTTGTTCAACTTGCTTTGATGTGTCGAGGGTGGCGTGAGGCAGCTGTGGCCGGGCAAAGGACGCGTTTTTACTGCCTTCTGGCTTTTCTTGCGATAATCGGCCAGAGAGCCACTTGCCACTTGCCACATGCCACTTGCCACTTGCCGCATGCTACATGCCACTTGCAGTGGCAGCTAGTTCATCTCCGGCCCGAGCCGAGCAGCAACTTCATATTCGACAACAATCTTCACACAGGTGTGAAATGTTAAGGCATTTATTTTCAATGCAACTTGTCGAGTGCTCCGCACTTGACACTGAGTGTGCAAGTCTCTCTCTCTCTCTCTGTCTGTCTGTGTCTGTGTGTGGCTGTCCAGCTGCAGCTGCCGCTCGAGTGTGTCATCTAAGCTAAACTGTTGCCTAACTTGAGGCGCTTATCGACTGCTCTCTCTCTCTCTCTCGCTCTCTCTCTCTCGCTCTCTCTCTCTCGCTCTCTCTACTGTTGATGCAACTCAAAAGTTTTTAACTTATTTACTCAACACTTGAAGCTAATTTATGTCACCTGCCAGAAGTTTTTATGCATCATCAATCACAGCAGCAATTGGCTTTTCTCTTCACTTTTAATGCTTGCTATAAAAATTTGACTGCTTCCAAATGACATTTTACACCTGATTGATTGATTGACTGAGACTTGAGATTACAGAAAAGTCTCTCCTTATCTCATCATAGTCAGGCGGAGCTTTTGCTGGCAGCTGCGAGAAATAGCAAAGTGCATAATCAGCGCATTGGAATAGATCAATGCGTGCTCTGAGAGAGTCAGTCGAAGACAAACGACTTTGGTTGTTCGATAAGAAGCTAAGATATCTGTGTATATATGAAATTTTGAAACTTCTTCTACCTTTTCGATTTGAAAAGTAAAAAAAAAAATGCTGCAGCTGAATTTGAGAACTGCATAGAAACCCTTTCAAGTCTGAGCTTTCATAGATTAAACTTAGCCTCAGCCTCTAGACCACTGAGACTTGGTGTCCACTGAGCTAGGCATCTTAGTTTTCCATACACAATCATGGTTTCTCTGGCAAACATTGAAGTACTTGCATTGGGCTATATAGCAAGATCTCACAACAACTGTTCCAACTCCCCATTTCCTCTGATTTCCCAAGTCAAATCGAATCTGTTGCGTTCCAGAAATTTGATTCATAAATTTCGTCAACTCCAATGCCTGATGCTCGATGCTCCATGCTCGATATTCATTTTGGATACAAATTTTCTTGCAGTACGTGAGAGCTATCGCCGCTGTCACTGCCTCTGCCATTGCCTCTGCCACTGCCTCTGCCACTGCCTCTGCCTCTGCCTCTGCCTGGTCTATGGAGTGGAACTTTCTGGGAAGCAGACGCATTGCTTGAGGACAATTAATGAGACGATTGTCTGCGCAGCTCTATTGTTCACGTCGCCGCTCATTGTGTCAATTGGAGGCACTTGTTGTCACGATCTTGCGCTCCCCGCTCGTGTGCGCTCCAGGCGCCTCTCCATCGCCGCTGCCTTGCCACACCCCCAAAATTGAAGTGTTGTGATCTGTCGTGCGCGTGTCAGCGACCCTCGTCTAGGTAGGCGCTGACTTACGTGTGTTGATGGTGTGAACGCAACTCGCTCGATAAGATCTGTCCCAGTGGAACTCGCGCTTGAGCTCTCTGCTTGGTTACGACTCCTAGATACCCTATGGGCACAGATTATTGAGCGGGTATCACATACATCTTGTCATTACAATTTTACTATCTTGGATGTTGGCCTAGGTAAATGTGTAAGCATCTGCACAGCTACAGTATACCCTTGAAACACTATTCTATTCAGGGTGTATATGACTAAGACATTATTAACTTCTATTGCGACTTTTGTTACGGCTTTTTACCATTTACAGGGTATTGTTTAATCTTTATATTGCAGGGTATACGTATGTTTATACTACAAATTAAAACTGCTTTAATCATCTTATCAAAGCTTGAGCATAAATTTAATATTTCGCATGATTACAGGGTATTTGGAATCTATCACATGCATTCTTTCTCTATTGCGATGCTTTGTTTTGGGCTGTTGTACTTTAGGCTCCTATAAGAGTACATCATGGGGATAAGGGAAGCCTATAATATCCCCTTCTTACATTTACAGGGTATATACTTGATCAGCGTATACATAAATGTGCTCAAATTGTTTTCTATTATCTTTAAGTAACCTCCGTATTGTATCGTTGTGTTTTATTACAGGGTATACATACATGTTGTCATTTCTTTCTTTATTTTCGGTCTGTCTTTGACTCTCTCTCTCTCTCTCTCTCTCTCTCTCTTTCTATCTCTCTCTATTCTCTAATTCAGCTTTAGCTGCTTCTTCTTGCCTCTTACTATGCGAAATATGCCCACTCATCACACACACACAATCCCTTACAGGGTATATGCTCTATCGCTCATTCTCCCTCTCTCATTTCATTCATAAAATTTCAACTGCCTGCTTTATATGCGGCATTTGTCGCCGTCTCCAACGAGACAATGCTCAGCTCTCAGCTCTGTCCGTGTTTCCTCGAACGGCAAGTCTTCTTCTTCTTATTCATCTTCTTCTTATTCTGCTGCCTACCTCTGCTGCCTCTGCTGCCTCTGCTGCCTCTGCTTGTTGTTGTAATTTCCATCTCAACTCTTTTGCAATTGGCAAGGCTGTTCGAAGTGTCACATGAAATTTCGCAATTTTCTTATCCGATAAGAACAAAAAACAAAACAAGAAACAACAAAATAAATTGTTCTTCATTTTTTGTTTTGGACGTGGCGCGGCGTTTAAATTGTCACACGCGCTGCCTGTCTTGACTCCACTTGACTTGACTTGAGCTGAGTTGACTGGACTTGGGCAGGCGAGGACCCACTCTGCCGATTGGCAATTGCGCATTTTCCCAATTGGACATGCCAATTGGACAATTGGACATTGGCTCGTTTGGCCGTTTGTCAATTGTAAAAATTTGTCAGCCATTGGCAGCAGCTGTAATTTGGCTATTATGGAAATTGCAGCAAACAGCAGCAGCAGCAGCAGCAGCGGCAGCGGCGGCAGCGGCAGCAGCAACCTGGCAACTGCAGCAATTTATGCTGCCACACACTTGGGGGCCAACTTATGGGGCATAAATTTCGAGTGGCCAGCGCCAGCATTAATTATGTTTTCAATAGACTTAACTAAACTAGAGGCTGGCTGCAGGGATTGACTGCTGATGGACGAGCCGCTGCCCTGTAGACGTGTGCTGACCAGTTTTACAGTTTACAGGGTATGCATATACCATCTATGATCGATTCTCCTCATTCGCTTAAGTCTTCTGCCTTCTACAGTTGCCCAGCTGCATTTGCCTTGCACAAGAAAACTCTAATTGATTTTTTACAGGGTATCACATGCAGCAACTAACTCATGTAATCTCGACAATATGTTCAATAAAACTTTGCCACACACACATAGAAAGAGTGAGAGCGAGAGAGAGAGAGGCATAAACGCGCGCTTTAAACAGCTGCTTCAACTGTAACTTCCACTGCACTGTCGACGTCGCAGCCGCCGCTACCGACGCCGACAGCGACTGCAGCGACTGTAGCTGACCCGCCAACATTGTGTAAAGCAAAGATTTATGCGAGTTTGCCCCAAAAACTCTCGCTGTTCAGCACCAGTCTCACTCGCTCTCTCCTCTCTCTCTCTCTCTCTCTATCTCTCTGTCCCTGTCTATGTGTGTGTCTAACTGTATTTCCGCTGCGCTAACTGTACCTTCTGGGCATGTGTAGAACTTTTGGGTCTGGGCAGCTGCAATTTGCATAGAAAGTGTCGCCACAAATTGTGGATGCGACAAACGTAGACAAGGCACATGCTTAAACAGCTGCCGCTGCTCCTGTGTGTGTGTGTGTGTGTGTGTGGGTGGGTGTGTGGGTGTGTGCGGCGGGCCAACCTTTTCTTAATTTGCTGTGAAACTATTGCCAACTAAGCGTGGCAACTGGCAACTGGCAACTGGCAAAATGGCAACGGGCGACGGGCAAATGGCAACTGACTCTTGGGGCTCCTCTGGCTATCAACTCGCTGGCTGGCCAAAGTTAAATAGCCCTAAAATTGTTCGACTTCCGGCTATGGCGACCGCCGCTGGCCGTTTGTCAGCGACGGTTTTGCATTAATTAAGCCGAGCAAACAGCAGCAGCAGCAGTGGCAGCGGCAGTGGCAGAGGAAGCTGCTGTTTCTAACTTTGCAGACCGCAGCAGCTGAGATCTGAAAGCCAGTTGCGAGGAGAGTCAAGGAAGGTCGCAAGACGGCAGCGTGCACTTTCCGCAATACAAAGCGAGCTAAGCTGCCAGGCAAAACACCTCAAGTATATCAGCTCGAAAGCCAAATTCTGCTCTAAGATTAGAAATTGGCCAAACTGTGGAAACTCGTTGCTTGCCCAAGGCTACTTATGGGATTAGCCAGTGCCCGGCCCGGGCTTGCAGCCAATTTACTAGCTCATTAATTATGTAAGCTTACGTTGGTTGTGCAACTAGGTGCATGCTGCATGTATGCATTATGCTTTAGCCTCTTGCCTCATTAGATACCTGTGCAACCTGTACCTGAAACTTTCAAGAATTTCCATTTTTTTTGTTGCTATATATTATCTATTATTATTAATATTATTTATTATTAATAATGTTTTATTTATTTCCTATTATTTTTTAATTTATTATTATTTTATTTATTATATATTATTGATTATTTATTAATTATTTATATTTATTTACTATTTATATATTTATAATTTATTATTTATTTATGATTTAATATTTATTCTTTATTTATTTTTTATCTTAGCTTAATTATTAATAAATATATATTTTTATGTTTTTTTATTTTTTATTTATTATTATTTATTTTATATATTGTTTATTATTATTTTATTTACTATTTATTCTTGATTATTAATTATTTATTATATATTTCTTATGATTTATTTATTATTTATTAATTACTTATAAATATTTATTATTATTATTAATTATTTATTATGTAATATTTATTATTTATTATATATTATTATTATTGTAGTATTTATTATATATAGTTTATTATTTTTATTTTTTATCCATTATTTATTGACCATTATCTATTATCTATTTATATATTTATTATTATTAATCATTTATTATTTATTTTTTATTATTTATTATTTATTTTATATTGTTATTATTGTAGTATTTATTATATATAATTTATTATTTTCATTTTTTATCTATTATTTATTAACCATTGCCTATTATCTATTATCTACTTATATATTTATTATTATTATTATTATTATTAATTATTTATTATGTAATATTTATTATTTATTATATATTATTATTTTTGTAGTATTTATTATATATAATTTATTATTTTCATTTTTTATCCATTATTTATTAACCATTGCCTATTATCTATTATCTACTTATATATTTATTATTATTAATTATTTATTATTTATTTTTTATTATTTAATATTTATTATTTATTTTATATTATTATTTTTGTAGTATTTATTATATATAGTTTATTATTTTTATTTTTTATCCTTTATTTATTAACCATTACTTATTATAGATAATAATCTATTTATATTATTTATTAGTTCTTCAGGGCTCAGTCTCAAGCACTTCTCTCTCGCCTGCCCCGTGAGGACAGACAGATTAGCAGGGTGGCAGCTCCATAACAGTCTGGCGGTGTGGCAGCCTGTGCCACAGCTTTGGCCAATTGCATAACCTCAGAATGGGTCGTGCCTTCGTGTCGACGACTGTCAAAAGACCAGCAGCAGCGGCAGCAGCGGCGGCAACGGCGGCAACGGCGGCAGCAACGCGAACGGAATCCACAAGCAACTGCAAACTTAAACACTTAATCTTTTCATTTAATGTTAATTTGTTTGTTTTATCGGCATATTTTGCCGTGTGGGCGTTCGCCTTCAGGGGGCAGAGGAGGTCGTGGTGCGGGTGGGTGCGGTGCCTGTGCCTGTGCCTGTGCCAAATGGCGAATGCCGTTAAACGCGCGGCGCTTGTTACGACAACAAACTAATTTCACGTTATGACAAATTGCTGCCAATCAACATAATTCTGCGGCAAGCTAAGAAAGTGCCAGCAACCAGCCAGCCACGCGGGCGGCTCGGGGGCTAGGGTGGGCTGCGGGCGCCGACGTGGAGTCAGGTGGCAGAGCAGGTAAACCTCAAAATCCATTCCACACACAGCCGAGCTTCGCTTGAGCTTTTGTCTGATTAAAACTCGACAAGACCGAGAGGAGCTGGGCACTATATCACAGCTGATACCCTGTAATAGCTAAGAGTAAATTGAGTGCTGCTGAATACTCAAATCTAGGCTGTCTTGCCGTCAGGCTGATCGCATTTACAGGGTATCCCCATGTCGTTCACTGTCACATTGCTAAAGATAGAACTCTAAATGCTTGTTTGCTTTTTATTTGTATTTATTTTTTGACAAATGTCATGCCTCGCTGGCGCTGCTCACTTTAACGCTCATTGCTATTGCCACGCCCACTCATCAGAGCGCGCGACGTTGCTGAAAGCGGCCATAACAAATTGTTAGGCTATGACCTCGAAAACAGTTGCCAGTTGGCAGTTGGCAGTTGTCTTCGATACGATACACAAGCCACCAGCACCACCCACAAAATGGGTTGATTCAACTTCAAACTTGTCCTGCAGCCTGTGGGCCCGCGCCCCCTTTCCAGCCCTCCCGGCTCCACCTGCTGCAGACCCATGTGTCATAAGTTTTTCTATTTTTTATTCTTTTGCCTGCTGCCTTCTGGCCAGAAGTTTGTAGCTCGTTTTGGCTTTCATGTGATAATTGCGGCGCATGAATTACAATTAATTCGTGACGATTCGTGCAAGAGCCTTGCGCCCAGGTAGACACAGGCAGACAAATGCCACGGCTGCAGTGGCAGCCAGAAGTAAGGCAACGTCGTCCGCGTGTCGTTAGCAGCGCCTGTTTATTATTCCGCTAATTCTCTCTGCCCAGAGCTCCCCCAGACCCCAGCCCAGCCAACGGCTGGCAACTCTTTTCGGTTATTGCGACATGCAAAGCGGCGGTGACATCGCCGAAAACTCAACTCAACTCAACTCAACGCCAACGAGCTGAGCTCAGCCCACAGACCCCGAAAGCGCCCCAACCTGAGCCCAAATGCAAACCGTAACCGAAACACGCACACTTTGACTTGGCCCCTCGAATCCGCGACAACTGAATTTTAATGGAGCTGCACTCGGGCATGGGATGGTTCCCAAAGGATATTCATGTTAGACTGCCATCCCACGGCAAAGGACACCAACAGGACGACCTCAAAGATCACAGCAGAACTCAATGCGAAAATTTCTCTCTGCGCTCATGTTTTTCACGGGTATTTCAATTGCAGAAATCACAATTAAAATTTAATTTGATTTTAATTTAATTAGTCACCAAGAGTGAGGGCGAGAGAAACTCCAAGAGGGATAGAGAGAGGGCGATAAGAAAGTAAGTGGTAGAGAAATAATACAAGTAAATTAGAGAGGAAAAGAGAGAGAGAGAAAGGTATAGAAAAACTAATATAGATGGGGAATTTTGTAAGGTAGTCGTAGTAAATATGGGAGAGAAAAAGAGAGAGAGAAAGCGAATGGGAGTGAGATAGATAGAGAGATAGCGAGAGAGAGATATAGGTAGAGAAATACAGTAATAGTGAGAGAGAAAGTGAGAGTGAGAGGAAAAGGACGTGAGAGAGATGGGTGGATAGAAGGAAAAGAAGTTAGAAAAAGTGTGTGTGAGAGAGACAGAGAGAGAAGAAGAGAAAGATATGAGAGAATCCTAATAATAAATAGACTAGTGAAGCTAGATGAGAGATGAGATTTAAAGTGAGAGGCAGCAATAGTGAAAGTGGAGAAGTATCGGCAGAAAGCGAGAGATAAGCAGCATAGATAAAATGAGAAAGAGAGAGAGAGAGAGAGTGGGGAGAAGAGAGATAGAGAGAGACAGAAAGAAGGTTAAAAAATTGACAAAGAAACTGATATACAGACAGCTGAAGGGAGTATAAATAGCAAATGAGAGAGATACGAATGAGGAAGATATCTTCAATGAAAGACATAAGTTATAGTCTCTGAAATGACAGACTCGCCAAAAACATATAGAAATTAATATTTGATTTGAAATATAGTTTGCATATAAATATTGCAGCATTCAAGCATAAATAATGGACATTGCAAAGTGAGGAGTTCATATATAGTTATTAAGTCTCACAAATAAAATATCAATTAAACAATTAATTAAGCCTATTTGCAGTTCGTCGAGGTGTCTAAACTGAGGCCAACTTTCGCTAACTCATCTCTCTCTAGCTCTTTAGCTCTTTGACTTGCCGTTGATATCGGTCGCATTCGGTTTCGTTTGATCTCGGGTTTGAGTCGCAGTCCTATTGGGCGGCGGGTACGAAACCTTCACAGCTTTTGGCACGGCTGCATTATAGGCAAAAGCGCAATCTTATATAAGATTACGCACAGCAGGTGCTCCACTACCCACGGCTCGCACAGCTTACAGCCCCCACAGCCACAGCCACAGCCACAGCCACTGCCAGTGCCACTGCCATATCCCGGCTGTGCTCATTGTGGGTGACAAAATGCGTAAGTAATTGCTGTAAACGAAGCAACTCATCTAAATTCTCATCAGCAATCAGCTGCCTTTGTCCCGGCTGCGACATGGTCTTAACTTCGTTATCCGACGCCAAAGTCACTGGCCAAAGAAAGTTGCCCAAATAGAAAATCCTGTGGCTCTCGCCTTCTGCTTCTTCCTCATCTCTTCTCTCCTTTTCTTTTTTTTTTTTTGCGATGTTATCCGCTAAAAACAACCGCAAATGCCAAACGTGCGGGCCTCCCTTTCGCCCTTTCGCCCTTTCGCCCTCCCGCTCTCACTCTCACTCTGAGTATCTGTGTCGGCATGGGAAATAAAGTCGAACACCAACTGTGTGGGGTAGCTGTGATAATTTGGGTGCTGTGGTGACGGCAGTCACCACGGGAAATGTAATAATACATCCGAAAATCAGTTGTTATTATTGTTAAGCGTAAACGATCCAACCATCCAGGCGGCCGGGCGGCCGGGTAGGCAGCTAACCAAACGACCCTGCACCCATCCATCCAGACAGCCAGCCAGCCAGCCAGCCAGCCGCACTTCGCTGGCATAATCATTGTAATCATAAGCCCGTCGACGAGAGGGTTGCTTAAGCACTACCCCTGCCGCTACCCCTACCTTTAACCCTACCCCTACTCCCAGCCCTAGCCCTAGCCCAGCGCTCTTCATCATCGACTTGAGTATATTTTTTTACGCTGACTCAATAGAAATGTTTTGTGCAATTGCGGCTCATAAAATCACAGCGGGTTAGCGTCTGGCGAGATCTGAGTAACCGAAACCGAAACCGAAACCGAAAGCGAACCCAAAACCAAAACCATAACTCAAACTGCAACTGGAAGCCAAACTTTCGGCGCAAGCAAAGCGATGACAACAACAATTGAAATTTAGCGAAAAGTCGAATTAGAGCTACGGGACTTCCGAAATGTCGGGCTCTATTAAATACTAATTGCTGGCAAAAGTTCGCTCTCCTCGAGAGACTCAACCATTGACGAACTTGATCCACAGTGGGGTGGATTAAGCTGAGAGTTAAGTAAATAACAATTAGGTTCAGTTTCAATTGCTTCAAGAGTCTCAATATAACTCCATTAGTTCTCTGTGATTAATACCCGGAGCTAAGTCTAACTTGTCTAAATTTCTAGATTGATTCTGCATTTTTACTGTACTGAAATTTTTAGAAGAAATCTCTTGGAGAATCTAGAGATAGACTCGACTTAAGCGTTCTATAAATGCCAAATTATTTCGTTTGCCATGGATCAATTACTCATTGGTCGCCGGCTGACTCACTCACTCCCACTTCTCTAACTTTCCTCGTCGCTCCCTCTCTCTCTTCCTCTCTCTCTTCCACCTTGTAAGTTTGGCTTATAGCAAATGCTGATGACGCACGTATATCAAATGCCTGGCGAAAATTTGTAGATGCCACTGCCCAGCCAGCCAGCCAGTCAGCCAGTCAGCTCCACCCCCCGCTCCTGTCCTCCGTTTGTGTGGCGCTCTGTTAGTTAAGGGGCACGTAATCCATTTGTTGTTTGCATGTTCATCTCGGGGTTTAGCCAGAGCCCGAGACTTTGGTTTTGGGGCACGTTATGTGTGCATTGGACACAACTCAATTGGCTGAATTGTGTGCTGTCTGTGTGTGTGTGTGTGTGTGTGTGTGTGTGTCGTTGGTCTGTTAATGATGAAAGGCCACGGAACGGGTTGGCTGCCAGAATGGCCAAAATTCTGTGCACTGCCGTTTTGGTGTGCAACTGACGCACATTGCAAGCGACTTTGCAACATGATGTGACGACGCTCGCTCCCACCCTCGCCTTGCATGTGTGTGTGTGTGTGTGGGATTGGCAGTGCCTGGACACATTTCCGCTGCAGTTGCTTTGCCCCCCAGCGAGGATGAGACAGTCGAGAGGACGACTTGCAATTTGAGCGCTCGCATGGCATATTAATGGACTTTTGCTGACTGACCAACTGACAACTGGCACCGGACACCAGCGACGATGTCGACGGGGCGTTTGCTGCGTTGGGTCGGTGGGCCGATGGAGGCGTGCTCGACCATCATATCATTGGCATGCGTGTGCACTATGAACGTCAAACGTCTCCCGGCTCCAACTTCGACTGGAGCTCACCAGCCATGTCTCGGACTCGCTTGTTGTTGCAGTTGCCGCCATTTAGTTCATTAGAGCAAAAATGTTGTGATGCTGCACGTAAACAAGGCTGTGCCTCTGCCCCCTCTGCCCCTCTGCCACCTCTCTCGTAGGTGGGTGGGTGGTTCGGTCGGTTTGCTCTTTGGGGTTGGCGCTGCTGTCACTTAAATGCGCGTCCAGCTGCCCAACTACTCAGCTACGCATTTACGTGATTAATCAGTTGGCCACGTGTGTGTGTGTGTGTGTGTGTGTGTAAGCCATATGCCCCTAAGTCATGCAAAGCGCTCGAAACGTTTTAATTGCCCAACAACTTGCTTGAATTGGTAGTGCAAAATGCACTCCAAGCAATGAGCGAATGCCTCATGCGACATATGCCACATGGGGCAGCCACATGCCATCCATACCATATGCAGCCTCTACTCAAGTTAAGCTTACAAACGACCTAAACTTTGATTAGCTGAAGTATTAAGGCATGCGGAGTAGAGCAGAATACAGAGTATATGGAGAAGGTAGAGTACTTAGGGTATATAGAGGCATGGAGCATATGAAGTGAGTAGAGCATGAAGAGCACTTATAGTATATACTCTACATAAAGAACTTATGCTATATACTCCATTCATAGAGTATAGAGTATCTAGAGTATATACTATATAGAGAACTTAGAGTATATACTCTATATAGAGAACTTAGAGTATATACTCTATATAGAGTGCATATAGAGAATACTCTATATAGAGTATATAGGGTATATAGAGAATATATAGTGCATAGGGCATATAGAGAATATAGAGCATAAGGTATACAGAGTATACTCTATATATAGTACTATATAATCTATATAGAGTATATGAAGTAGATAAAGTACTTAAAGTTCTTGCAATGTATACTCCATATGGAATACTTAGAGTATGGACTCTATGAATAAATAATCTATATACACTCTATAAATAAATTAAAGTCTTATGAATACATTTGCTAAAGATCCGTAGACCTTTAAGTCTCGGCATATATCGACTCTTAATGAGCTGCTTGGCCTTAGGCACAGCTGTGGCTGTGGCACTCGTATACTTAGAGTATATACTCTATATACTTTAGAGTACTTAGGGTATCTACTCTATATATATATTATAAATACATTTCAATTTTATGAATATCTGTAGATCTTTGAGTCTCGATATACTTCGACTCCTAACGAGCTGCTTGGCCTTAGGCTTCAGCTGCTGGTGTATGGCTCCGGCACTCGTTCGGGCTGAGGCTGTCCTCGATTATATTGAGTGTTAACGTGAGAGATCGACACTTGGCTGCGGCTGTCGCTGTCGCTGTCGCATTGTTCTGCAGCCCAACAGATATTTAGTCGCAGTCTCTCTCGACAGTCTGTCCGTCCGCCCGTCCGAGTGACTTATCAAGCTGACACCCAACAACTGCAAGAAATTCCAAACAATTTCAATTCCAATTTCAATTTCAATGGATGCAACTGTCTGGCCGCTAAAGAAGTAGCCACAGAGTTGGGGCTGAGGCTGAGGCTGAGGCTGAGGCTGGGGCTGGGGCTGGTCGCTGGTGGCTGGTCGCTATAGCTGCAGCAGGGCCATTGAAATTAAAACGCCCAAAAATCGAAAGAGTTCGAGAGCTTGTGGGCATTGTGTTCAAGTGTTTCGTGCTAAAAATTATAGCCAGGCCAACTGACATAACCGCAATCGCATGTCGAATGTCGAGAGTCGCAATTCGCAGCGTGTGAAAGAGCCGTCAGGTGCGGCGGTCAACGGTCAAGCACTGAGCGCACCGTCTCTCTCTCTCTCTCTCGCACTCTCTCCCGCTCTGAGCCAGCGAAGCATTTAACCAAACTAATTTTCCCATTAGGTCCAACACTTTGTGCCCGTTTGCGGGGCGCATAAAACAACACGTCGATCGAATACCGCAAAAAAAGAAGAGGGAAACAAATTCAACTTCTTCTGCATAGGAGCCGATCGAGCCGATCAAGCGCAACATTTGCCTAGACCCTGCCCGTTTACCTGGCGGGCCATCCCTCGCCCCTCGCCCCTCGCCCCTCGCCCCTCGCACCACACAGCCCTGCAGCTCGGACAGCCAGTGCTGTAGTCGGCTAATTGATCGGTTCCAAATGGTCGATCGCACGTAACGGCCGCATATGCGATCGCAGCGCGCGAAATATAGACGAAATACGACATTCGGCTATGCGATCGTATCACGCGATAAGCCACTGACTCCGGCCTCACCTTTCCCCCATCTGTCAATAAAAAGGGCATACAAAAAAGGTAGCCAGACCCTAGCGCAGCTCATTGAGGCGTCTCTTTCGCCCGTTCGCTCGTTCGCTCGTTCGCCCGTTCAATTTCAGATCAGACAAAATGTGCTTTTGCGCTCGCCTCGCTAATTTTCTAAATAGATACGATCGCAACCATGAAATAGATCGCTGATCACTCCACGCCAGCCAGGCTGCTCGAGACAGACACACAGACAGAGAGACCAATCTGAGCTGCTCTGCCTTATGATTATCTGTTTGCCAAAAATTTGCCTTTATTTAAGTAAAAATATTCCACTCAAGCAACTTGTCGATCGAGATCGGAGTGTGTGGCTTGAGCAGACTCCGAGCTGAAGCTCGACTTCTGTTTGCTTAAGAGCAGAGCAATCTGAAGTGTAAAGACCTAAGATATTTCAGAGCTGAAACTAACTCTTATTTCTTAGTGATCACTGCTTAGCCTTGCAGTTGATCTTCCATGACTTTGCAGCTTCGCTTTGATTTGGAGTTCAGTTTCATAATTGGCGTCAGTTCATTAGAAAATTGATTGGCGAATATTGAAAAGGCATTAGCCTGATGGCTTAGTGCCGATGAGCGATGCGCATCGATGTGAGAGAGCAACCCTCGAATGCCTCTAATGTGACACGAGAATCAACAAGCTCGACAGCTCTATCAATGTGATGCGGCCAACCCTCGGAGCATCTTTTGTGCCTTTTCGTTGCCAAATCGTTGTAATTTACGAAATTGACACTCAAAAGATGGACTAGGCGCCACCCCAGCAATTAAGCTGCGAGAGCCCATATGGAACTGGCTCTCGCGCGCTCAGTGAGTGTGGATTTAAGTGAAGGCGGCACAATTTGTCACACGATAACATAAAAAGTGCCAATTGCAGCTGAAGTTGCACTGGCCGGCCGAGGGGTCAGTGCGAGGCGTCGCCGCGGGGTCGCAGCGGGGTCACAGCGGGGTCAGCTGCGCCCGTGCAAATTAAATAAACTCTAATGTCTTTAATTTGTTTGAGTTGTCCGGCGTCCACTCAACTGTGCAGCCCATACACTATATATATATATATATATACAAGTCCGATTACCAATGCCCAATTCCAATCGCAATCTTCATTTCAATGTGTGAGTCCTGAGTCAGTCGCATGTCGTCGCTGACGTTGGCCATAAATTTCGTATTAAATTGAGTGTTAAATGTTGGACGCTGGACTCCCCCGGCAACCCACTGCTCCCCCTTCGCCTCGCCCGCCCGCGTCCGCCTTCCGACTCCGGAACCCTCGCTGCCAGCAAATGCGTCGAATGTGCAACCGTGCGCATAGTTTTCTTGCGACTTTCTAGGCCCCCCACCCCCCTGACTGCCTCTGGCCCTGGTCATCTTCTCCTCCTCCTTCCCCTCCTGCCCTTCCTCAATTCGTCAGTTGTAGCCAATTTATTATGCCCAATTCTTAGCCGTTGCTTTGCGTCGTTTTCTTTATGACTTCGTTTTCTGCCTCGCATTGCCTCCGCGTCTTCTGCTCTGTGTCACAGCTCGAGCTCAACTCAAAATCAATAAGTTGCATACACTTAGACGCATCTCCTGATTCTCTGCTACTCGATGCTCGCTGCTCACTGCTTACCTATTATCTCTCGTAATCTAATTGAATTACGTGCAAAAGCAGCTGCTCCTCCATTAATAACTTGTTAACGAAGCGCAGCTCATGTGAGCTACAATAATTGTGCATTTGCGAGTAAAGAGCGAAACTGACTAATTAATTAGAGCAGAGTGGGGTGTGTGCGACTGGGTAATACTCTGCTGGAGTGAGAATTGCAACTGAAATTGATATGTGAGTGTATAAAGGAGATAATTTAAGACAGAGAGTTAGAGAGAGAATGTGAGGGAAAAAATGAAGAGAAAGAGATATGAGGAGAGAGAAGAAGAATACAGATAGAGTGAGAGGGACATGAAAGGAGGCAGAGGGAGAGAGAATGTAAAATAAATATATGAAAAGAAAGAGATAGAAGGGGAGAGTAGAAGAAGGCAAATGGAAGGAGGAAGGGAGAGAAAGAGACAGAAAGCGAGGGAGTGAGAGTGAGGCAGAGAAGGATTAAGACAAATAGAGAGACAGAGAGTAGGTGAGAGTATTCGAGAGATAGTATTCGAAGACAGATGGAGGAGATAGAGAAATGTCATCTATAAATAGAATCAAATCGAGATAAACTGAGAATCTTGTCATTTTTAAGAGATTTTCTTAATGTTTTCGTTCATTGCATGAGAATCGCATAGTGAGGCACTGCTCACAAGTGCCGGCAGACAGGCATCAACACTTGGACACTAAAACATATCATTTCATTACACCGCTGCCAAGTGGCTGGAGCGACTCAGCGCGTCGTCCGGATTACGATTATATCGTATATGCGCTATGGGCGCTGCCACGCCTCCCTCTGCTTATTACACAAACTCATTGAGAGCTGCTAGGCTCGCTCTAGCAGTGCACGGGTTTCACCTGGAGCGCGTTACATAATTGCATCAGGGGAGGGGTAGCCGCTCGCGTTGAGGATCGTAAGCCCCACTCGTATCCCTTGCCAATTGGCAAGCATTTGCATATTTCTGTACTTGACGTAATTATTGTCTAGAATGCACGCTGAGATACTTATGTTGGGTATGCCAGATGAGAGCGTTTATAAGCCCGACCGGCTGCCCAGTGGTCAAGTGGCCAAGTGGCCAGGCAAGTGGCCAACTCAATTGCCAGAGCTGGTTCGGCTGCTCATTTTAGCGGCAATTGGCGATTGCTGACGACACCCAATAAACACCATCCAATTACATGTTGTGTCTGCGTGTGTGTGTGTGTGTGGGTTGTTGGGTGTAGCTCGGCCAGGTTAACAACAGATGACAACAATCAGCGAATGGTTAACGCTGACGAAATACCACAGACAAAGGCAGCTCCTTCTGCCAATTTCCCACAAAAGTATTTGAATGTCGTGTAAAGTGTTAAATTGTTTTAAATTTTTGCTCAACTCTTCTTCAACTTCTCTGCTTCTTCTTCTTGTTCTTCTTCCGCGTGTTGCTGTTGTTGTGTACCTGGTGTTGGGGTCAATACAGTCACATAAATCCCAGCGACGCGGCGGTAATTTGAATAAAATATGCACAGTCTGAGCCAGCGATACGAGCCGGCGAGAGCCAGGAGAGCCGGCGACGGCGGGAGAGTGTCGCTACCAGCTCTACCTGGTAAGAGTTAACAGGCGCTGGCTACCGGCTACTGTTCGTTCGACTGGATGCTGCATCAAAAGCAGCCGCCATTTGGGTGTCGATTGGAATTTTAAACGGAGCAGCACAGATAAAGCTCTCCACCTGCGCCGATCTCCTCTGGCTGCAGCTGCCTGAACCCTTGCCAGCGTCAATTTACTAGATTGATTTTCTCTTTGTATATCAGCAAGCAAGTAAGCATACGGAGTAATAGGCGTGCAGGCTGAAGCTTTCCATATATTAAGCTATTTAATATTGCGTATATGTATTACTATTATATTACAATGTAGACTTTGAGCATATAATCGATACTTATCGATATATATAGGCATATATGTAGTTCTAGCTAGCTCTGCAGATCCCAATCGATATTTATTGATATATTTTATCGGCATTGCCCAGAGTATAGAAGTGTGGATGCTGATCATGATACATCCATAATAAACTACATACGATATATCGTATATCGATATCAATTATTAATCTATAAGACAGCAATGATCGTCTATATAGTCTATATAGAGATATATTTTTGATTTGAATTGGATACATTTTGGTAATACTTAACTAAAGTAACTCAAAGAGCGTCTCTTCTATATCTGCCGAATCGATAAATATCGATGATGAATTGTGGCGATTTTTTGAACATTTTGCGTTTAGCCAGCAACGAAGCCATGACAATTTACCACCTTCTGCGGACAGGCTGCCGTTGAGCTCCGTTAGCTGGGGATTCGAGGCCAAATGGCCGAGCCGCAGGCGATTGACACGTAAATCGTTATGCAGAAAATGAAGCAAAACAAAAACAAAAATGATGAAGGCAAATCAATCAAAGTGGCGACAGAAGGCGCTGCACAACTGGCCTCGGCAGGTGGATGCAGAGGCGTGCCCAAGGAGTCCACGCAGCAGGCTGAAGGGGGCAGGGGTGGCGCACCGTTTTGGTGCCATTTATTGTGGCAGCCGCAAAACGTCAACTGGCTTTGCATATGGAAATTGGATAATGGCCAGCGAGCGACCTGTCATAGCCAAAGTCAAAGCCAGAGCCAGAGTCAGAGCCAGAGTCAAAGCCAGAGCAGCGGGCGGCAGGCAATTTGCCATGAAATGGATGCCAATCGCTGTGCCGCCTGTGCATGTGCTCATGACAATAAAAGTAGTGCCTAAACAAAGCTCAGACGCAGTTGCTCAGCATTTCATAAGCTGAGCGTGCCGCAGCGCAGTCAGAGGGATCAGCCGTAATAGTTGCTGTTCGCAGTTATTGTTGCAGCAACAATGCCACACCGAAACACTCGCATTATTTCCCAAAAAAGCCAGAGAGGTTGGGGCGTACCTCATTTGCGGCTAGCCAGCAAAATTGGCCGCTAACTGATTTTCAAATTTGCGCCTCATACAAAAAGCGAACTGCAGGGCCACGGGCCGCACCTACGCAGCTCGTTACAGCTGAATGAAGGGCAGGGCAGGGCTTGACCGTGGCAAGGGGGCAAGGGGGCACCCTGAAATTGGGTATTGCTATGCGTATTGGTGCGCGGCTCGAGTCGGGGCCTGGTGCAAGGGTTCTCTGTTCGAATTGGAAACGAGTCTGCGAGTATTTTTTTTGGTAACTGAACTTCCGGGCAAATTCAACGGCAGCAGCAGCAGCCGCAACAAATGCAATTTAATCGAGCATGACTTTTGGTTAAACTTGTAAAGCAACGCCTACGCAGCTGAGAGCGGGGGGAGCAGGGCGGCGCTGCGGGGCTGTGTGTGTGTGTGTGTGTGTGTGGAGGTGGGGCCGGGCAGAGGGAGAGAGAGACAGAGATCGTGGTATATATTGCCGGATGTAGGGAATTTTAATTTGTCGCGTCGTTTAAACGCGAACGCCAACATGACCATAGACGTAGCTCGAAATGAAAAGCGGCATGAGAGAGGTGTGCGTGTGTGTGTGTGGGTGAGACTGTCTGTGTGTGTGTGTGTGGAGGCTTGGGTTAGTGGGGCGGGGGGTAACCCTTTAACGCCGTCAGCTCTGGCGTCAGCGCATTCATTCAAGCGTTACACACACACACACACACACGCACACCATATGATGCCCACATGCCACGCCCACCGTGCTACGCCGCACCTAACCGCCCGCTGCTGCCGCTCTCAATGCATTCGCTACCTTCGTTTCACTTATTTTTTACCCGCTTATTTTTTTGGCAGTTTTTAAATCGTTGGGTGGTTTTTATTAGCCCGCTTTTCGCTCCGTCTCTCTCTCTCTCCTTCTCTCTCTCTCTCTGCCTCTATCTCTCCCTGTCTTTCTCTGTGTGTGTGTGTTGCTGTGGCTGCCTGTCCGTTTTACGTTATTTATGGTCGCGCATTTGCATTTTGATGGCTAGCTCCAGCTCCTGCCTCTGTCAGCCGTAACCCTTTCATGCACACACACACACACACACACACACGCAGCCACACAGGTGTGTGCGTGTGTGTGTGTTTTTATGACCATTTGTAACCAAAAAATTGAAAACAAATTTCCACATATTGATGGTCGCACTTTGCGGGGGGTAAACTACATGTGTGTGCCTGCGCTGGTGTGTGTGCGTGTGTGTGTGTGTGTGTGTCTGTGCTGGGCAGGGAGTTCTGCCTTTTTCGGTTGCGCATGAGGAGATAATCGTAAAAAGGGAAATTGCGCTTATAAAATGATCAAAAGCGCGCACGTAACGACAGCTCACAGCAGAGCTACAAAACTTTAGCTCTGCGCGAGTGTGCGACTGTATGAGTGTGTCTGTGTGTGTGTGTGTGTGTGTGTGTGTGTGTGTGCTAAGCGAGTGCTGTTGTTGTTGTTGTTTAGGCTGATTAGGCCGCTAGGTGCTGACAGACGCAGCTTTTCGGTCTCTCGATTTCTGTGGCTCTTTGTATTTTTTACGCGCTGCGCATTTTATGGCATTGCCGAAGCTGCTGCTTCTTCTTCTGCTTCTTCTTCCTCTTGTTGTGGTTATCGTAAAAATGTAAGGAAGAGCCTAAAGCTGCTGGGGCTGGGCTGAGGCAACACTGTCCGGAATACACCTGTCCCCTGCTGCTGTTCGCACTCATTAGCATTGACATCAAATCGTAGCCAAGTGCAACAGAAGCCCATAAAATGTTTTGTTTTCAGTTTCTTTCGGCTCTACCAAAACCAGATGCTAATTCGCCCATAAACTAAAGCGCAGCAGAGTCAAGTTCGAGCAAATTGTATTTGCATTGCTGCCAAAACAGCAATCAAAAGTTCTAGTTCCTAAGCTCAGCTCCACAAACTTTATCTTCGCAATAAATTTCGTTAGGTTGAAAGTGCGGAAGCCTTCTATTGGCAGCTGAGACACTTGCGAATGAGTTGTGAATCGATGCTTATTGCCTTAGTTTCAGTGCAAGCAAATCAAACTTCTGAATTCAATAGCTGAAAACATATTCAATTTCAAAGCAACTTCGAGTTGTTCACTTGAACCTGTTGCGAAACTCATTAGACATGCTGAGCAAACGCTCTAAGCCACTCTGCCAGCATTTGCAATTAGATGTGCAACAGTTCGTAAATGAATATATAATAAAGATTTGCTAGAAAACATTTAAGTAAAATATATATAATTTATTGGTCAACGCTTAATTAAAGCTTAAGTGACTCACTTCTGAACTAGTTCTAAAACGAAACTTGTTGTTTTAACACTAGATATATTTTGAGTCTTTTTTCTGAGTAGTTTGCCGAGTAGTCCTCTTGAGTTTATCTTCTGAATAACTCTTTCAAATAGTTACTCCGAGTTCTACTCCGTTTATCTTCTGAATAATTCTTTCATATAATTTTTCCGAATAGTTCTTCTGAATAGTTCTTCCGAGTAGCTACTCCAAATAGTTTTTCCAAAGAGTTCTTCCGAATATTTATTCTGAGTGCCTCTTCGGAAGACTCATTCTGAATAGTCCTTCGGAGTAGTTCTTCTGAGTAGCTCTTCCAAGTAGATATTCTGAATAGCACTTCTTTCATCTTCAATTCTTTGGCTTTTCAAAAATTAAATACTCTAAGCATTTTCGTGCCATGTTTACGGCTTAAACTAAAGCCGCTTCATATAAAAAAAAAAAAAAAAAGAAGCAGAACTAACGCACTGAACACTTAGCCAGGCTAACTTAATTGTACATAAAAATGGGATAAGCCGAGTGGGTATGTAAGTTTCTTTGAAAATGTTTGCAACGGGCAGAAGCAGATGTAGACGAGGGCACACATATATTCATGAACTGAATCAGAGAACAACTAGATCTAGTTCCGACCATTTCTCTACCTATCTAAACATTCGTCAATCAATTATTGTATGAACAGAAGTAGTCTGCCAGCTTTGAGAGCTAGAGACTTAAATTGAATATCTAGTGAATAGTTAGTTAATTTTTTGACAAATAGTCAAATTAGGATTTTAAGCAAGTAAGTCGATAACAATCGATAACATTTGAGCACATTTCGCATACTTAAGCTAAGGCTATCAAATCTGACAGAGAGATAGTGATAGATAGACTTAAGTCTCTTGCCTTATTCTCTCAATAATGAACAAATACCACAGAGTAAGGTATCCGCCGGTCGAGCAAGCCCTACGCGTGGTGCTGCAGTTATGCAACGCACTTATTTATACGTATGAGAAATCTGGCTGGCACATCAAAATACATGTAAGCCTTGATAATTTTATAGTGCCTGTCGACATTTTGGCTCTTTGTTGTTCACAAATCAAATCAGAGCCAGGTGATAGAGTGTGGGTCCGTGGGCTGATTGGGCGCTTGCTTGGTTGGGTGTTAAGGGCAACCATATCCTCCCCATCCTCCCCATCCTATACCTCCTTCTCCGCATCGTCGTCGTCATCGTTGACAAGTTGAGCATTTTAATTGCTGCCGTGCGGCCGCTTAAGTTAAATGTCAACAACGCCAGCAACAACAGTTGCACTAGCAACAAATTCTTGCGGCTGCAACCCTTTCAAGCTTAAGCTGGCAGAGTACGATGGGTGATGTGCGGTGGGTGGTAGGCGTTGAGTGGCAGGGGGTAGCTGGTTGCACGCAAAGAGTCAACTGGCTGTGCGTATCCACAGAATGCGCTAATAAAATATGCATAACAAACTTGAGTCAAACGAGGAGTTCAACTCCAACAAACAACTCGCCGAACGCCACCCTCCGACCCTCCGCTCCTCCGGCCCGCGCCCACCGCCCATACAACCCCTAAGTCGTGTCTAGTCCTTTGTGCCGAGGCTGTCGCACGCAATGCGCTACGCACCATTGTGAAAAGGGTTAAAAATCGAAAGTATGAAAACAATTTCGTGGCCGTTGTTGCTCTTGTCAAATTGTTGGTCGTTGTCGTTGTCGTTGCCGTTGTGACTGTCGCTGTCGCTGTGACTGTGACTTCTCTAACCCGTAAAACTATTATTATGATCATTATTGCTGGGCCACCCGAGCCTGCCCGGGCCTGCGAGTCGAAACTTTCAGCACGCACTTTGTGGCGCTGTCGCCCTGTCGCCCTGTGGCCCCGTCTCATAAATGTTTTGGCAATAAAACGCAACTTATGATAATGCACATTGACAGCGGCAGCGACTTGTCACAGCCGCATGACATGCACAAAAATTCAATTGATGACGAGAGCTGCGACAATAATGGGCGATTTGTTGTTGACTCCGTTGAAAGGTTATGCGTACGCGCATTCAATTTATTACCTCTTAATGGAGCTGTTCCGCTCTCTGACTTGCCAAATGTGACGAGTGGCCAAAGGCCCACAGCCAACAATGACAGAGCGAGACAGAGCCTAGCCAGAGCTATTAATGGATGCTTCATCTGCTCCTTGCACTCACTCGTTACATATTTCAATGATGTAGGCAATGTGACGTGTGGCGCCCGGAGCGACTTCATCGATACTTTCACTCTTCGCATATTTGAATGTCGTAGAGTAAATGATGCAAAAACATTGATGTATGTGGACAAACAGAACGCGATCTATTAATGTAACTACATTTACTCGTTACTTTCATTCGTTACTCATTGCTCATGTGAATATAACGAGTAGCTAATCAATTCGCTAAAAAAATACAAGTCTCTTATGCCTGTCTCGTTGAGTGGTCTTCAATACGACTAACGCTCTCTCGATGCTTTGGAGTAGCTTATATAATGAGTGAATATATGCTCTGATATTGGTTTAACGAGTAGCTGATTGTCTCGCTACCAAAGTCACTTGCCCCTTACCAATTGACCTGCTGGCATTGCCTGAGATATTGTCAATCCTTGATAGACTCTCGAATGATGATAGCAGGAGTAGCTCTCACTAGCTTTCTCTTTCTATTTCTCTTCTTATCTTATCTATCTTCCTCTCTCTCTCTCTCTCTCTCTCTCTCTCTCTCTCTCTCTCTCTCTTGTTACATTTACCTCAAGCTGAACATCAATCTTGGCCACTCGCTAGTAGAAATCAGACTCGTTCGTCACTTCTTACGACATTTGAGTCTCGCTCGCTTCGGAATTGATGAGCCTTGCAGCGTCGGCAGAGTTGAGTGGGTCACTCAAGTCTAGCGCTCGTTACATTATACTCACTAGCGGGAAGTTGCTGAAATACGCCGTGGAACTTACCACCGCCGCTTGGTAAACAATCACATTAATCATGCTGCAAATTGCCAGCGCGGCAGGCCTGGGTGTGGAGCGGGATGGCTGCTGGGGTCGGGGCAAGTGTTGTCAACATCGCCATAACCCTTCAGCGAGCGTCGGCAGTTGTGGCACTGGCGGTGGCGCTGGTGACATTGGTGACGGCGACGGCGACGGCGACAGTGGCTGTGGCTGTGGCTGTGGCTGTGGCAGCAATTAATAATACGTAATTTATGCTGAGCATTTGACTTTTTGGGCCAAAACACTCAAACTTATTGACAGTTTTTCCATGGCCTGTGCGTGGGCTCAAGACAGCGAGCGAACGAAATAAATGAACCCAAAGGGGTAACGGTTAACGGGTTACAAACTACGTGTCACGGGTGTGGGTTTCGCGTTGCGGAAGGGGCCAGAGCGAGCGTAGCGGCGGGGTTAGACTTCTTGGTCGCCTTTTTATTGATGCACTTCAAACTCCGTCAACTCCTATTGAAGCGTTACAATTTACAACCTTCTGCCCAGGCAGCCATGTGGAACAAGCTATTCGTACAGCTTTCTGGGTCTAGCCTGCCGTATGCGGGCTCAGCTCATTCAATTACCCGAAATTAGCTCTATCGATGATGGTAATCTAGTCTAGCCAGCGGCGCGCTGGCGCTCTTTCTGCCTCGGCTTCCTTTCGGCGCATATCTGTCTGGGCTAATCCGCAACAGTCGCAACAGTTAGTTGAGTTTGGCATTCGTGCCAAATTCTATTAGTGAGCCTTCGAGGCCTTAACGCTTGGCTTAGCCGCCTGGCCAAGGGTTAGCGGCCGCGCGCTTAATCCACATCGCGCTGGCCGCCCTCCCTCCCCCAATCTTAGATTACGAACCAAGCCATTATTAAATTAAATGTTGCACCTCCCATATCCGGGCGACCACCACGAACTCAAGTGCCAATTGATTATGGCTCTCAATTATTTCGCCTTTGGCCTGTGTCCCAGCTGCAATCGATGTGCCCCCAACTGCAGCTGCATCAATATTTGCCTTGGTGCATCCGCAAATGCGAATGTATCTGCATAGCTGCCGCAAACGTATTTGCCCAAGTCTCCACCTCAAGTATCTAATACAAAATGTATCTGAATTTGCATTTGTATCTCAATCACTAATGTAACTGTGTGCCGTGCTGGCCCTACAAAGCATATATAGCCAGCAGTCAGTGTAGCCACCTGAGTATGCCTCAGCGCCAGTCTGGCCAGTGTGGATACATTTCTATCTGTAGCAAATGTATCTGCGACTATATGGGAAAATGTATCTGAGCATTCGCATCTGTCGCTCTCTGGCAAATTTAGCTGCAACTGCATCATATGTATGCCAACTCCATAAACATAAACTATAAATATAATTACTCTTTGCCGATATACTATATACATTAGATAGATGTAGTTGCAATAGAAATACGATCGCCTTGTGCTTGGCAGCCTTAGCCGCATAGCGAACCAGCGGTGGCCTCATCTATACTATATATCTATATATCTTATATATCTATACATCTTATATGTATTCCATAGATACTTACATTCATTCTCAGTTAATAGTTCCTAATTCCTAATAAAGCGACGCATTAAGTGTCGCCTGTGACAAATCAAAGTCTTTGGCTTAGCTGCATCTGAAATGTATCTACAGCTGCAGTTGTATGTGTGTCTATTGCATATGCATTCACAGCTGTAGCAATATTTCCATTTCTATCTACCTTAGTGCACATTGTTGCTGCAGAGGCAACGGCGAGTGTAAACAGAAATGTATCCACATCGATGGCTGTATGCGAAGCGTTTAATTAAGACATCGACTGGCTCTGGCTGCAGCGCTTTATTTGCGTATGCGTAATAAATACAAGTGTAAATATATATATATATATATATATATATATATATTGCTCATTCGGCAAATATTGCATATTTATATTCAGCTGTCCTGGAAATCCTTTGTGCCGTCTGCTGCTGCTGCTGCTGCGCGCATCACAGTTCAAATAGTGAAAATAATCAAATGAAATAAAATGCCAAAAGTAATAACAATAAAACACGTTCATCTTGTTGCATGTATGTTGTTGTTGTTGTTTTTTGTTTTTGTATTTTTTTTTGTATTTTGTTTTATTTATTTTTTATATATATTTTTTTATTATTATTATTTTGTTTGTTTGTTGGTTTTTGTCTTTTAGTAATAATTTTTATTTAATTTCCTTTGTTTTGTTGTTGTTTAATTAATTTTAATATAATTGCAGTGACATGAGGTGTTGTTGCTTCATCGTTAAATTTATATTTATTTATATATATATATATGTATATATATATGTATATACATATATATATATATATGCATATATTTATATATGTTTGTAATGCTTGTTCTTCATTCTCTTGTTTTTATCGTTTGCCGTGTTTTTGTTTGCATTTAAATTTAATTAACTATAATTAATATTGCTTTTGCGTATAATTCATTCAAAAAACAGCTAAACAAACCCAAAAAAAAATCAATTTATATATATATATATATATATATATATATATATATATATATATATGTATCGGTATATAAGGACAAACAAACTGCGCTACAATTTATGCTTTTTTCTCAATTTTTTCCTTGCTGATATTTGTCGAATATTTTGTGTGTGTATGTATTTGTGTATGTGTGTGTGTGTGGGCAGATGAATGAATGTGCGTGTGTGTGTGAGGGGGCTGTGTTAGCTGCGTCTTGTCGCTCTAAACTTATGCGAGGAACATGCGTTGAATGCCATTTAATAAATTGCTTAATTTAAAAAAAAAAATTGTTTTATATATACGAAATATATATATATATATATATATATATATATATATATATATATATATATATAATTATATATATATATATATATAATTATATATATATATATATATACGATACATATATATGTTTTATAGTGTTAAAAATAAAACACACACAATAATATAATACTAAGTAGCTATTCCGAGTCTGTTCTAAGGATTAATAAAAATTATACAAAAGAAAAAAAAAAAAGTTTCTTGTTCTTTGGTTTTAGAACTTAAAAATTAGCAAAAAAAAAATAGTTTAAAAAATCTATATGAGAACTTGTATTACAGGAGGAAAGTGTTCTATATGCTGCACTATAACTGGCTGTGTGTGTGTGTGTCTACTAAGTGTCTATAAGAAGTAGAAGAAGAAGAAGGAGAAGCTGCGGAACCATTTTACCCGAGGGGCAACCCGTGAACAGTGAGCCCCGCTCGAGCCGTTTTCAGTGTCTTGGGGCTGGGTTGGGGAAATGCGCTCCAAATGAATATAAATTATGCATTTGCTTTTCATGGATGTTACGGTACACGGTACTTAAGAACTACATAAATTAATTTAATTATAGTTTCCTTCGCATTTTACGCAAATTTTTGTTTAGATTTTTTTTTTTATTTTTCTCATTTTATTTTTATTATATATATATATATATTTTTTTTTATTTTTTGTTTTTCTTTTAGCTTATTTCAATCAATTTACGAATACTAAAAAAAAATTGTTCATCCTAAGACTAAGAAAAAAAATTTACGCATTTCGCTTGTTTGTTTTTTTTTTGTTGTTTTTTTTTCTTTGTTTTCATTTTTTTTTTTGTTTTCATTTTTTTTTTTGTTTTTGTTAAAGGTTACATTGTATTTAAATTTGTGTGTGTGTGGATGTGAGTGTGTATATATATATATTTATGGGCGCCATCTTTGATGTTGCTTCAATCAATATCAATATATATATATATATATATATATATATATATATACATATATATATATATATATAAATTTGTCTGCGCGTTTCAACTCTTTCTCTGCTTTCTCTTTTCTCTTTGCTATGTATTAAATATATGTGTGTGTGTGGGTGAGTGAGTGTTACATATATACATAAATATACATATATATGTGTGCATACATATATTTATATATATTATGCCTAAGTGCTAAAAAGTGTTTTGTGGGGATTTTTTAGGGTTTCTTTTCTTGTTTTTGCTTAGTTTTTTTTTCTCTTAACTTTTTTTTGTTTTATTCTTGTTTTGCTGCAACTAATTGCAAGAGCACTGGGCAACGTTTAAGGAAACGAAATGAAAAGTAAACAAATCTAATATATCTGTCGCTGTCTGTCACCACTCCTCTCTCTCTCCCTCTCTCTCTATCTCTGCTTACTGTTTGTGTCCCTCTTTAAACTAGGTTTCAAAAGCTGGCGGGTCCTGCGCATCACAAACAGGCGTTGCTTACATTAATTATATATATATAAAAAAAAAAAAAAAAAAATATTTTATATATATATATATATATATGTATATATATATTTAACCGTTATCTGTCGGCTTACTATAACTATGCGCAAAGCGACCCGCAACGTCTCTAGGCTCTATAGGGTATAACGTGCGTGTAAATATGTGTTAGTGTGTGTGTGTGCGTGTGTGAGGGCTGTGTGTGTGTGTGTGTGGACTATATGCTATATGCTACAATGCCTATATAGAACGCTGGCGCTATTTACACTGTTTAGCAGTGTTGGTTAACTGCCGCCGCCGCCGCCGCTGCTGATACTGGCCAAGGCCGGAGCCATGGGGCGCCCGGCATCGGCTGCACGGCTGCAGCTGGCCATCGGCATTGCACGCTAAAGCTGCTGCAGCTGCACCGTTTGCGGTCAGACATCGACATCCAGATCGATCACCGAGCTGCGGTCGTGCTCATCGTCCTCGTCGTCGTCCAGGTCGTGGGGGCCGCCCTCCTCGCAGTCGGAGCGGCCGTCCTGTAATTGTCACTGATCCGTCCCAGTCGACGCATGATGCGCCGACGCGTGCGTCATCCCGTGCGGATGTCCGTGCGGATGTGTGTGCGGATGTGTGTGATGCGCCTGCGTGTGATGCTGCAGCTGTGCCGTCTCCTCCGATAGCAGCGAGGCAGCCGCTGCTGCTGCCGCCGCCGCCGCGGCCGCCGCTGCTACCGCGCTGCCATTGTGCTGCACCTCCAGCCCGTTGACCATTTTCTCCATGCTCTTCAGCTCCGACGGCGAGTGCTGCGACTGTCGCTTCAGCAGCGACGGCGGCGTCGTCGGCGACATTGATATGGGACGCGTGGGCGGCGAGTGCGAAGAGGCGCGCGGCCTCGGGCTAGAGCTCAGGCTGCGCGGCCCATTGTCCAGGCCCAGGCCACCGCCGCCGCCGCCGCCGGCAGAGGGCAGAATATTAGGCGGCGCAGCTGCATCGGCGCTGCCATTGCCGCCGCTGCGATTCGCATTCGAGCCGGGCGTCACCGCATCGAAGGCCGAGCCCAAGCTGCCCGGCAGGCTGTACGGCGAGAAGCGATGACTCTTCAGGCCCTGCAGCGGTGACACTGGCGTGTGCCCAGCTGCCGCATAGGCGTGCCCGAACAGCGCCGGATGCTGGGCGGCGAGCGCGAGCTGCGCATTGAACAGCAGGCCCGGATTCAGACCGGCCGGATTCATGGCAGCAGCCGCAGCCGGATTGTGCAGCAGGCCCAGGTGGGGCGGCGGATAGAGGCCGTGCGGATAGAGGTAAGGCAACAGATGCGGCGACGGGTGTATGGGCGGTCCCACGGAGATATTCGGCGACGGATAGCTGCCGGCCGCATTGAGGCCGGCGGCAGCCGCTGCCGCCGCAGCAGCCGCACCGCCGCCCACGCCCTCTTTGGGGCTGCCCGTTGAGGTGGGGCGAAAGGCACCGCCGGTGCTGCCGCCGACGCTCTCCGAGCAGCTCGAGTCGCTGCCATCGCGCTCCACATCGTCCGCCTGCAATCGGCGGCGCAGTGCATCCTCCGCATTGGCCGCGGCCGCATGCTCGCCGGCGCCAGCGCCAGCCAAATGATTAAACCAGGCGGCCAGGGCTGCTGACATGACATGAAATGGGCAGAGAAAAGCAAGAAAATTGTCCAGTTAGACTTGATGTTCACATGGATGGCAAACCAGCGGAGCGCTGTGTTCCCTGAGATTGCTTACCCGAGTGCTGGTGCGCGTGCATCTGCTGCAGCGAGTGGCTCAAAGGCAACAGCGGACTCTGGGGCGGCCCCACCACATCCAGCAGCTTATCATCGTCGTCCTGTTGGTTGTCCAGCAGCGCGGCCGCGTGCGCCGGATGCAAGTGTGGCGGCCGTCCGGCATGGCCCAAATGCAGCGGTGCCCGGGAGCTGCTCACGTGCGTGGGATTCAATTTGTCCGAGTCGGACCCTCGATTGGACATCAGCGCCTGCCTGTAACAACAGTTGTACGAGAAAACCAAACAAATTAGAACATCCAATTGTCTAAGGCAAGCCAAGTGCACTGCCATGAGGATGGAGCAGGGGCTATAGACTGGGATGCTGGAATACCTAAATAATAATACAATTGCTGCTGCAACTGGCAATCCAAAGAGGACTCCAGATGCTAAGACTCTAGGCCTAAGACTCCAAATTGATGAGAAAATTCGCTCTCTTTAGAGCCGCATGAAAAGTGCAAATGGGAAAAAAAAAAAACGTAACGGAAATCAGAAATTTTAGGACACTCTTTGGCCAAGAGCATTTCGCATAGTTGATAATGTTTTACTTTTCTCTCTCTCTCTCTCTCTCTCTTTCTGTCATGTTGCATTAGGCTTTTTGGATGGACGAGGCACTGGCATAATATTTTCGCTAGCTGGGAATATCTGTTAAATGATAAAACGACGCTGCCGGCATATGAATGAGGGGCGGGATGGGGCGGTATGGGGCGGTGCAGTGCATCCTCGACCTGGGCCTGGGCCTGGGCCTGAGCCTGAGCCTGGGGATTGCCGTATAGCCGGAACCTTAATTGAAATGTAACAATGGCAGGCGGAAACAGCCGGCAGTTTGTGTCTGGGCCGACAATGAAATTGAAAAATAATTCAAAACACGTTAGTGTAATTTAGTGTCTGCACTGGCCTCGACGTACTGCCCCCACCACCCCCAATGGCCCGGCGCCCTTTGCCAAAAACTACGTCCGTGCATTTGCTACGTTTATTTTTTTGTTGTTCACACATCAAAGCAACGCTGCCAGCGCCAGGCCCCGTGTTCGCAAATTGGGCAATTTACTCACACACACACAGAGAATAAGAGAGAGCGAGAGTGAGAGAGAGAGAGAGAGAGAGAGAGAGATGGCGGCATGTGTGTATCATTATCACAGCAACCACTGAGGCCGGAACCACCCATAGACAGCAGCAGTTGCCAATTTCGCCTTAGGCGTCTTCTTTTACACTTAACTGTTTTTCCACGTATTTCGCATCACCTGTGTGTGCCCACATGTGTGTGTGTGTGTGTGTGTGTGTGTATACCTAATTTAATAGCAAATCAATTTGTGTTAATCTAGGCAGCGTTGCGAGCCCACCCACTTAACAACAAAGTCGAACAACTAGCGAGCCGAACCACACAATTTGGCGCCCCAAATGGGGCGCTATAAATCCAATGCGTGTTCCAAGGCTTAAACTAAGAATAATAATAATATTTGTGAGCAAAACTCAAATCTAAAAGCTTTTCAGACTAAGAGCAAATGAGCTTAGATTAGAGAAACAATAGAGATTTCCTGATGGGGCTCTGCATTGAAGTCTCTGATATTTTCTATATTTGAAATGAAACTTTCGATGAGTAAACCCAATTTTAGACTTCTCATATATATATATATATAAGGCAGAGCAAGGACAACTAAGAGCTAATAAGCTTAGAGTGAAGAAAAAAAAAAAATGGGGCTCTACAATGGATACTCTGATATTTGCTCTGTATGAAATGAACCAGATAATCCTGTGGCCCAATCTTAGACTCCTCATATATAAAAGAGAGCAAGGACAAGGTCTCTGGGACTTGGGTGCTTTTGGGCCAGGGCGCCGTTGGGCTGAACCGCGCCTGTGTCTCACATGTAACTCAACCATAAATTTGCAGCACTCGCACAAAGGGCAACCAAGACGTTTATCTTGGCTTTTGTGCCCTGCCTTGAGGGCGGTGCGGCTGGGTCTGGGCAAATTGCGCTGCTCTGTAATTTTTGAATTATATCTAAATGTGCGGCTAAAGCCAGTTTCACACACGCCCACGCTGGGCGCCGCCCACTCCATAGCATTGGCAAATTAACGTTAGAGCCGGAGAGAGGGGAGGGCGAGCGGGAGAGAGCGCAGCAGGCGCAAGAAAAAAAAAAGTGCGCCAATTGTCAACTAACGCCTGCAGCTATTTGTCTACAACAGCAGGAGGCAGCGCGGAGCGGGCCGCGGCGGGCACTGCGAGAGTGTGGCAAATAAATATGAAAAGGAATTTCAATTGCTGTCGCTGCCGCCGCCGCTGCTGCTGTTAAAACGGTTTTCACTTTAGATTTCCGCTGCGCCCGCGGGCAATGCAAAAGCAATTGCAAAGAGTTTGCAAAGAGCCAAGGGAGCCGGAGACGGTGACGGTGACGGGGGGTGGCCGTGGCTGAGCTTCGCCAGAGATGAATATCATTCCGGCGGAAGTTGCGCAGTTAAGCTGCGAGAGGGTTGCGGCCATGGCGCGACATAGTTGCCACCAATTAGCAGCGCTTGCTGTGAGCCGACACCCAAATCGCAGGACGAAAATGTCGTCATGGCATTGTTTATGCTGCTGTTGCTGTTGCTAATGAAGCGCAGACCCAACCCAGCCCAGCCCAGCCCAGCCCAGTCCAGCGGCTTGTTGCTAAAAGAGTTAACCACAAAAAGTTGCCGCCGCATTGAGCTACTTAAAAAGTGCCGTTGCTGCTTGTTGTTGCTGGCAATTTGACAAAAAAAAAGAAAGAGAAAGGAAAACAAAAAAGAAGAAGAAGAAGGCCAGAGTTTTGACTAAGTCGCACTAATTGCCCAGGCATTTCAGACTAATTAAAAGTCTATGCAAAAAGTTAGCTAAGCGCTTTAGCGGCGACCAACCGCCCACGCACACACACACACGCACACAGAGAGAGCGCCAGTGGGCGGACAAAAAAAAAGCGTAGTCTACTCTTAAGCGCTGGCATTTTATTAATAATCGACGTCAAGTTTGACAGAGAAGCCCGCAACCGAAAGCCGAAACCAAATCCGTAGCCCAGGCCAAAAAACTGACACATGATTGTCCCCACAATGACCAGTCAAATTTTGTTTACCAGCGGGAGGCGTGGCTGTAGGCAGGTGGCAGGTGGCAGGTGGCTGGTGGCGCGCGCTCTGGCTGACGTGCTGTAAAAAACACGGGCGGGCAGTGCATGATTTTTGCTGACAGCCAGACAGACATAGGCAAATAGAGGTAAACAGCAGCGCCTAGCAATTTGATACCCTGCCAACAACTAAATCGAAAATTAAAATTTATCGATTCAGTGCATATCGATAAAAATCATAAATGGACTCATAGAAAATACATTTGAATTTAGAATTAATAAATTCTACCTCAAGTTCTAGAGTTTACTATAAATTCATAGTTATCGCCTCTGTGTTATCGGCATAAATTATCGAAGAGCAGTTACAAAAGATAGAGAATCGATTAATGCGCACTCATTGCCTTAGAATCTGATAAAATACTATTGCTTCAAGTTCGATATTTATCGAGTTCACTTGTAATCACAGCAAAAAAAAAAGAAAACTGACTTGAGTCAAATTCAAGCGAATAAAACGAATTTCGGCAAATATTTTAACCTATTAAGCATATAGACACAATTAGCTGACATATCGATAATTATCGTTTATTAAAGAGTCATTTGACCAATAGGAAAAATTTGATTGATACAAGTTTTGGGTAGTTGCATTGAATGCACATGCAAATAGTGTAAAACTATAAAAAGTTAAGTGAGTTGATTAATCGATATTTATCGATTTTGCGCCTACGCCAAGGCAGCCAGGCAGCTAGAACAGTGGAGTGCACATTTTGCAGTTGGCAATTTAAATGTTTGCTGGGTATAAAAGACAGCTAGTCTAGGCATGGGGCGTGGGGGCGTTGGGGCTTGCGGCTTGGCAGCTAATGCCAATCAAGGCGCTGTAATCAGTTTTACAACAACTCAACAGGAAGGGCCGCAAGTAAATTGTTTGTGTCAATGCAGCAAACAGAAGACTGATGAAGTCGTTCCTTAGCCTGTCCAAATACGCCACAGCTCATCATCGTCTTGTCATTGTCAGTCACACACAGGGAGAGATTGAGACGGGGCAAGGCGAGGGAGAGTGAAAATTGATTTGTAACGTTTAGCAAAACGTTGAGCCAACTATTAAATGTCATTCATCATTATGCTAAGTCAGGGCAGATCTGAAGCGAAGCGACTGCAGCCCGTGGCTGTGGCCGGAAACCGGAACCAGTCCAAGTCCACTACGCCACCGCCACCGCCCCCGCCCCAGACCCAACCAATGTTGACTTTTTGGTTATCCCTCACAAAAACAATTGTGAATGAAAAAAAAAAAAAAAGGCAGTGAAAAGCATTTTGATCAGCGCCCACGCTGTCGGCCGGCCAAATCGACCAACAGGAAATTGAAATCAATCCATCAATATGGATTACAGGCGCTCAGCTGGAGAGTTGGCTCGGCAGCCCAGCAGCCCGGCAGCAGGGCTGCTGTCGAGAGGATGTGTCTATATATATATATATATAGCGGGAGTGGGGCGCCATGACCAGACCAAGGTGCCAGTCATCTGCCCCATCAGCATCATCATCAGCATCAGCATCAGCATCATTATCAGTATCATCATTGTGTTGACTTTGTGGCCACTTGGCCTCCAGCTGCGCGCCGATGTTAGCCATCAGCCGCAATACGCCCCCTCGTCTCATTGGCGCTTTGTATGACTTGCAATTTGACAAGCAGCAGGCTAATTAGTTCCGCACAGATTTGACAAAAATTAATGTCTGCTAATCAAGCTACAGAAGAGATACAGATACAGATACAGACACAGATACAGCTACATATACGACGGGCTGCTCACAAATAGGAAAACAAACCAAATTCCTAGCCCCAGCTGCCACTGCCACACGAAGTGCAGCTCAAAGTGCTGATTAGTTTGCTTTTTGAGGCGCTGCCTGTCCAGGCACTCAGACCGCTCTCAACTCCGGCCAGAGTTAACTTATGAGCCAATTGAATCAAAAAGGTTCACAAAGTCCAGGATTACAAAACCGAATTGCCGCATTAACTGGACCAAAGCAGCTAATGAGCCAGCAGCTCGAATGCAATTCGCACTGCTTGAAATGCATTTTGAGCTTGGACAGCTCAACTCAGAATAGTTAATGTAAGGGATATAGTATATGTAACTGACTATTAGATATAGTTATCTATAGAGCCCTGGCCTAGCTGGGCTCTTAGGGGCTTTTTAAACTCAGAGATTCAGCTGGAATATCCAGATGAAACAACTTCAGTAATTTTTTATCTTGAAAGAGAGAAGAGTCTGAACTATCTCAAAATCAAGTCAAGTTTTATCTATGATATAACTTAATCTATATCTGACAAGAAAAGTCTTGGCTTTACTATCACATCAACTATCTCAAAATCAAGTCAAGGCAAGTCTATGACATAACTTTATCTGTAACTGGCAGCTAAAGAGAGAAGAGTCTAGGATATACGCTAATCTCAACTATTTCAAAATCAAGTCAAGTCTATGATATACCTTTATCTATATATGGCAGAGAGAAAAGTCTAGGCTCTACGATAGTATCAAGTCTAGTTCTATCTATGATATATCTTTATCTATATCTTACAGCTGCTTAACACTAGTGATACTCACTTCTTTTCCCGTTTGCCAGCACCAGTATCACGAAAGCCCTTCGCAAAGGGATTGTTGTCAATTTTCAGCTGAGTTATCTGCGAAAGTGTTTAGTTTTATGTGATATTCATGGATAATCAGATATATGTATATATATATATATATATATATATATATATATATATATTGTGTGTGTGTATATGGCTTACCTTCTCATTTTGATATGCAGTCACGGCTATGAACTCCGTCTCCTTGAACACGTACGTGCGAAACGTGGAATATGGTAGCTTCAAGATATCGTTGGCTCGCACCAAATGAAAGCGCGGCTGATATTTATGCATTGAGTTCAGTATTGTCTATATGGCAACAGAAAGAGATGGCCACACAGGGTGGTAGGGAGAGAGAGAGAGAGGGAAATAGAGCATAAGATTAGTTAGCTTAGCATGCAAAATGCAATGGGACGAAAAAAAAAACAAACAACGAAAAAAAAAAGAAGAAAAGCACGGCACAAAGTATTCCGTTTTGGCGGCAGTAACTTGACAAAACTTGACAGGCTCAAACAGAGGCACACACACGCACACACACACACACACACACACAGTTGAGCTGTGGAAAAGATATTGCAAATGGCTGTGGACTGTGGCAAGTCGGCGACATTCCTGTAGGCGACCACCCACCAAAGTGCACGAGTGCCGCCGGAGACAGAGAGGGTAAGAGAGAGGAGGGGGCAAGAGTCGAGGGGCGCTGGGGCCGGGGCCAGAAGTTTTGTCATAAAATATGAATTTGTCTGCAGCGCGCAGAGCAGAGACGAGGCCGCAAGACCCCCCAGCGCAACGACATGCGCGCGACTGTTGCAAAAGGAACACCTTTTTAATTACCATAACTCGTCGAATCGACTTCGATTAAAACGACAACAGAAACGAGCCAACGAGCTCTAGCCTAGGCAGCAAGGCTCCATAGACCAGGCACGGCCAGCCAGCAGTCTGTGGTCGTTAGCTTGCTGCGTGTGGACCTCACAAGCTGCTGCTGGCTCTGCCGGCAACGCCATTTTGTTCATGTAATTTAAAAAGAAAACAAGCTGCGACTGCGACTCAGACTTAGACTTGAGGCTATAGCTCTAGCTGCCTACACTGTTGCGGCTGCGGCTGGGGCTGCGGCTGCGGCTGCTCCTGCTGCCGTTGCTGTTGTCGCCATCAGCAACAACAACAACAACAACAACAACTGGTTGGCTTTATTGTGTGTATCTTGTATCTGCGCTTGATTTGCACGCCTTCTCTCTGCTCTATCTCGCTGCTCCGACTCCCTGTCTCGCTCTGGCCAAGACCACCAATGGCGACTGCGGTGTCAGGCACACAAAGGTGTGACTAATAAGATGCTTGTGGTTGTTGCTCATGTTGTCAGCCTTATAATTGTATGTATGCAGCTGAGCCGAGCTCTTGAGCTGGCCGCGTTAACGCTTCGCAAGTGCTGAATACAACTAAATAATGCGACAAAGCGCAGAGCGAACTAAATGGAACAGATCGAGTCAAAGTGTACACAAAGCAGAGAGACACAGCCTGAGCAGCGATAGGAGGGTGTGGGCGGTGTGGGCGGTGTGGGCGGTGTGGGGGGTGTGGGAGGTGTGCTGCCAGCGAAGCAAGACAAGTACTTGGCAACGAGTAGGAGCAGAGGCTGGCAGTATGTGCGCAGCGACAAGTTAATTAAAGGCCAGAAGACCACAAAGACACAGGGCAGTAATACAGCGAGTGCAGATGCAAATAGTTATATGAGCTGGGAGTATAACGAACAGATAAACGAGCGAAGAAGTATAACGAGTGAAGCTGCGATGGGTAGGCAGAGGGAGGAGATAGAGGGCGAGAGAGAGCTACAATGACTAGAGTATGAGTGAGAGGCACACAATGAGTGGAGCTACGAGTATGTATATTGCGGGAAGAAAAATGACAGTAACGAGCTGTGCACAGAGGGAGGAGTGTGAGAGAGGAGAGAGAGAGGGAGAGAGGAGACAGAAAGGATAGGGAAAGGAGAGAGAGAGAGGAGGGAGAGAGTAAGATAGAAAGGGGTAAACGAGCTAGAGAGACCTACATCTGTCTGTGTAGAGTAGAAATGCAACGAGTGCACATTGAGAGGAAGAAACAAAGAGAGAGAAAGAGCGAAAGAGAGAGAGACAGTTACATCAACTAGGGCATGAGTGAGTATACAATGTGTAGAACTAGATTATATATATTCTGATTAGAAATACGACGAGTAAAGTTAAGACGAGTAGATCACATAATGAGTGTAACTACAACGAGTGCAAATATAACGAGTGGAGCAGAGAGCAGCTCTAATACAAGGGAAGATGAGACAAGTACAGCACTCGCAAGTAGAGTAACGAGTACAATAACAATGAGTCAGCGTGCAACGAGCAAAGCTGAAAAATCTATGAGGGGATCTCAAGGGGAAGTCCAACACGAAAGTAGAGAGTAGGAAAGCAACACATGAGCAGGCATCAGCCAATGGTCATGACACTGGCCATGGTAAGCTGTAGAGCCATAACGAGAGGCGCTATACCAAAAAGAGACAATGCCCAAAAAATAAAGAACAATTCCATGGCGAAGAATTGGCAAAGGTGAATTAAAATATTTTCACACGCCGCAGCCGCAGCAGCTAGGCACAAGTCGTCAACTTGAGTGGCCGATGCGTTGACGTGTCACATTAATTAATGTGAATCGTATAACGACTAAGCGCTAAGCGCGCTGCCATTAATGCAGGCACTGATCAAGTGCCGGTGTCTCTGGTTTAGACTCTGTCTCTGGCTCTGTGTGTGTGTTTTATTGCCTGGCCAAAAAGGCCGAAGGCTGAAAAACTGATTAATTGCCGGCGTCGCCATTTTGGAGCCCGCCGCCACACACTCGCTGCAGTTGGCCGGCGGACTGCACACCGATTTGGGCTGACTTTAAAAGGCAAACACAGTTTATTGGCAAGCCTCATCAATCAAATAGCCAAGTCGCTGAGCTCAGCTCAGTTCAGCTCGACTCAGCTCGCAGTCTCAATCGTTGCTTAGTCCATAAATCGTGGCTAATTTGCCTTAAATTTATTAACGCAGCGGCCGTTGTGCGTCTAGAATTTATTGATAAAAACAATTTGCATTATTACATTCAATTTGATTATCTCTCTCTCTCTCGCTCGCTCACGCAGGCTCGCGCCGTCTCTCATGAATTGCAAAAGGCGCAAAATTGTCATTTAAAATGTCATTCGACGACAAGCCGAGTTTGAATTGCGATTTAAATGAAAATAACCGTGAAGATAGCCATAAAAAATAATATAATATGTGCATGCACCGCAGCAATGTGGTTGCTGTTGCTGTTGCTGTTGTTGTTGCTGTTGCCGTTGCTGTTGCTGCTGCATTTCAGTTGTTTTCAAATGGGCATAAACAAGTCTAATTAGACATGAAGTGCGATTACACGGACGCCACGCAGTCGTCAACAAACAACAAATCAGCAACAGTTGCTGTTGTTGCTGTGCCAAGTCAGAGAAGAGACAGACAGCTCTAGTTGCTGTGGCTGCGGCTGTGGCTGTGGCTGTGCTGCTGCTTGTGATTTCATTCGCTGATTGAATTGATTGGCAAGCAGCTCTAATGCAATTATGCGTCAAATATTGTCTACTTCTCTTCTCTTTTATTTATTTATTTATTATTATTTTTTTTTTTTTTGCTGACTAGAAACTAATGCAAAATTCAGCAACTGTTGCTGTTGCATTGCGGCACGTCTCTATGCTGCTGCTGTTGCTGCTGCTGCACCAGTTGGTCAACACCAATCCAATCCAATCCATGGGCCACTTAATCACTCTATATATCGCCCGGGTGACAAACTGATTGAGCCGCGCCGGCAGCAACAACCAAAAAAGGCAGCAGCAATTTTGGTGTTGTTGCTGCGGCTGCTGCTGCGGGGCTTCTACGTGCTGCTGCCGTTGGGGCCGCATCTTTCACGCTGCTCAATTGCCCACCGCCCGCCTGCCTGCCTGCCCGCCTGCCTGCCTGCCCGCCCTGCGTGACACGTTTGTTTTGGGCTTTTGCGTGTTGATTGCTGTTGTTGCTGTTGTAGCTGCTGTTGTTGCGATTGCTGTCGCTGCTGCTGTTGCACACTCATTGTTGGCATATTATCACATAATTTAACTGATGATGGCACCGCAGTTGCTCTTGCCGTTGCCTTTGCTGTTGCTGTTCCTATGTGATTGCTGTCTCCGGCTTTGTTGTTGCTGTTGCTGTTGCTGTTGCTGCTCATGTTGCTGTCGTCCGCCAGCTAGTGTTGATGTTGTCGGTTGGCGTGCTGCTTAATTGAATGATCACTCACACTTTGATTTGGCATGTTTTGTTCACATGCAACCAGCAGCCAGCAGCCAGCAGCCAGCAGCAATAAAACGGACGATCGCTAACGGTTATCGACAGTTGCATCAACCACCACAGCGATATCTCCAGTTGATCGTGACTGAATGCCAGCCACAACAACAGCTTCAGCCACAGCAACAACTGTTTCAAATTATAGCAACTAGCTGCAATGTTCTGCTATTTGAGTAGCTGCGAAAATCTAAAATGTCGTGCAGGCATGTAAATCGCTCTAGCCACTAATATAGTCTGTTTATCGATATATCGATTAACTGGCGAACGTGCTCGAGCTCTGTGCTAATTGCTCGCCGGGACATTGTTGCCGCAAACTTGATTTCTGATTATGGCCCGGAGTCGCATTTACACTTGTTCTGCCTGTAATTGTGCTTCAGCGAAGTGCCGATAACGATTTATCGATAACTGCTAATGTACTACTATTGAATTGCCCCGAAGTTTAACTGCTGTTTAAATGACTTACAAGTTTCAATGATATATCAGTGTGTATCGATAAACAAACCAGTTATCGATCTTCACATATCGATTGACTGCATTACACATTTATTATTTATTCGAATCATCGCTTATTATCGATCAATAAATTTCTAACGACATGAACTAGTTAGCGACCCTTAATTTCTTGTATGACTCGATGAATATATCGCTATGCTTATGCCTGAATCTCAATCGATTCCCCGACACATCCATTGTTATCGATTAACAAGTGTTTGCCTAAGCCAGCAATAAATTTGACAATTGAACTGTCTTCAGCTTCAGGCAGCTTTAGGCACTCGCTTAAGCCAAGTTCCAAGGCACCGCTGAACGCAGCTAATCTTTGGCTTGCTCTCACACACTCCGCAGTGCACAGTTGTCACAGAGTTGCCCAGTTGCTCAGTTGTTTGCTGGTCGCTCAATTAGGCAACACGGGCAACAGGCAGGCAGTCAGCTCGTTGGGGCGATGCTGTGCGCTGTGCGAGGGGCTGCTACCAAAACCATTTTCGGCTACCTGTTGACCAATTATGGACATAATTGAAGGCGCCGACAACGACGATCATCATGACGATGATAATGACGATGATGACAATGACGTTGTCGCCTGTTGGAGTAAATGGGAACTCGGCATACTATGTTGACTAAGCATTTGGGATTTTATGAAGCTGTCGCTGGATTGTCTGAAGCTGCTTTCCGAAAGCTAAATCGATATGCATATTGAGCGATCTACACCATAAAGATCAACACGAAACGCGGCCCGAAACATGTCTTAATTAAGCCCAGCTAAGAGCCAGAGGCTAGGCTGGGGCGGGCTCGCAGGTGCAGATGGGTAAGCGCGACCCACCATGCAGCGACTCTTTAATATTCAACTCTAAATTATGCATATTTTTATGGTCGAAAGACAAAAGATACAAAATACGAGCCATATCACAGAGTATTGGCTTGATTCAACAGAATCGCCACCCAGGCGTTAACTTTATCAATGCCTCGCAGTCTAGCACTGTATTGGGTATATCTATTAGTGGACTGGGGATGTCGAATCAAAGTCAGCTATAATGCAGGCAACTAGGGATACGCGGGGTTTGTCTCTCATCTATGATCAAAATTTTCGTTCATATGATAGGTACATTGGTTGTCGCAAATGGAATTTGTATAGATTTACAGGGTATACATGTATTCGTTGCGTATGCCAACTCTTCATAGCTATTGTAGCCAGTCGAATATTTAATATTTATAGATTTACAGGGCATATATTCGTTGCGTATGCCAGCTTTGAATAGTTACTCTACTCAGAAAATTGGTGTCTATAGACTTACAGGGTATAGATTAGAGGCGAACGACAGCTCTTTATAGTTACCGTAGGCAGTCGGAAAACGGAATTTTTATAAATTTACAGGGCATGCCAACTCTTGATAGCTATTGTAGGCAACCAGATAATGGGTGTCTATAGATTTACAGGGTATACATTAGTCGCAAACGACAGCTCTTTATAGCTATTGTAGGCAGTCAGAAAATTATATATTTATAAATTTACAGGGTATGTACTAGCCACATATGCCAGCTCTAAATAGCTAATGTCTATCCGTTTCGAAACTTCCCTTCCTCCCTCTCACTCTCCCTCTGCCCCCGTCTCTCTCTTGCACTCAGTCTCCGATTTGTTTTTGGTCCATGTCACAACTCTCACGCTCACGCTCATGCCGCAGTCGCAGCACCAGCCGCCGTCTAGCCAACAAGTTTATGGACATTTCATTTAAATAATGTCAAAATTTATTTACAATTTATAACAATTCTTCTGAGCTGCTGCTGCTGCTGCTATCTTTTGGTGGTCGCCGTTGAGCGGAAAATGTTAATTAAATGGATTTACATTTTAATGACAACACGAAGCGAAACAGCAGCTCGGCAACAGATTGAGATACAGCATGGCAAGAGAGTTGTTGCCCCACACACACACACACACACACACATGCAGAAAGGCTGACTGCTGCCCCCGACTTGGCTCCAGTTGTCTCGCCAGTTGTCCAGCGTCTGGCTTCGTCCATTTTTGGTGGCGTCTCTGCGACGGTCAACGACGGCAGCCAATTGCAAATTTGCTTAACAAAATGGGCGGCGTTTGCACACACACACACACACACACACACACACACAAACACACGAACAATGGAGCACAGCAAGGGGCAGGCTACATTTGGGGGCATTTTCAACAAAGTTGCAGCTAATGATGCCCTGGTCTCAACTGCTGCCGGCTGCTGCGACTGCGCAGATTTCGCTGTATGCAAATCGCTGTGTCTGAGCAAACGCCACTCCAACTGCAGCTCCCCAATAGCGCCAGCCGCCCCCGTGGCGCTACCTTTGCAGCTGCAGAAGTCACAGTCGATTGAGCTTTTCGATTCGTATTTGGTTTTATTTCGTTGTGCAGTTTTTGGTCTTTGGATTTTGCATTTTGCATTCGCGTTGCGGTTCGCTGAAGCGAGCGCCCAATGAGCCGAGTGAGCAAATGCTCAGTCGATAGCCGATAACCGATGACTAGTGACGAGTGCAATCAAATCAAACTGTTTGCAATGTTTTGTATGTTAATAGTTATTCGAATCCCAAATCAATTGAAGCATGTCAAAACCGCATTCAATTTAGCACCATCGAAACGTTATCGATAACAAGCATTAGACTTGCACAGAGAAATAGAAATATGGTAATGAAAATAATAAATGTTAAGGCCTACAATAACATATCGATAATTACAATTAAAGTCAATTGATAGAATAATTTATATTAACATTAATTTATACGATTTGTCATGGCTGTCCAGTAAAACGATAACATATTATATTTATCGATCTGAGTCGATCATTTGTAATGGCAATCGATAAAGCAGCGATAGTGCAACGCTTGCTGACATATCGATCATTTGTAGCATTTAGCAATGGGCCTGAGCCACTCAGACACAGCCACTCATAATTGCATAAATATCGATACACATTTATCGCTGGCATAGAGATCGGGCCGCATCATAAATAATGCGGCAAGTTGAGCCAAGTCGAGTCGAGCCGAGCCGAGCTGAGCCGAGCCGCGCTTACAAATGAGCCCAGTTAGTTATGGCCATCCTGTCATAGATAAACGAGGAGCGGCTAATGGCCAACAGCCACTGGCAACTAGTCGTCGTCGTCGTCAGCCTCCCCCCCCCCCCCACAACCAATTCCACCCGCTGCGCCCACACGTCTGCCCGCCTCTATTTGCCGTATGACAAATATTTCAAATGATTTCAACACTTTTGCCGCCTTTGGCCGCGAGCGCGCGGTTGATTTGCGTTTTATTGCGGCTAATAAATTGAATGGCGACCCACCACGCCGACCAACTATTTGCGTCGATAAGCAGCTATCGCTACTTCACTCGCTCTCTCGCACTCTCGCACTCTCTGTCTGCCTCCCATTGGCAGCTGGCTGTGTGTTGCATGTGGCATGCAACTTGACTGCGCGCATGCGTGTGTGCATTTCAATGCAACACTGATAAAGGTGTTCAACGCTCGATGACATTAGCACCAGCCAAATGCCGCATGCCTCATGCCCCCTGTTTCCCGCCTCCTGCCGCATGCCCCATGTGGCAAAGTCGCAATCAACTGGCCCGCAGAGCCCGCTTCTGCTGCTGCCGCCGCCGTTGTCGTTTTGCCATATTTGTCGGCACCTTTTGTTCTTCTTTATTAAAAAGGCGAATAATCATAATAAAGAACCAACAACGCTGTTGCCGCTGTTGCTGCTGTTGCTGCTGTTGCCGCTGTTGCTGTTGTTGTCGTCCATTTAGCCACTGAGTTTTGGATGAGCAGCCGCAACCGCCAAGCGAGTTTTTGTTGCTGGCTTTGGCTTTGGCTTTGTGCTTGTGCTTGGGCTTGGGCTTGGGCCTCAGCAGCTCGTTCGGTAGCTGCTAGACTTGGACATTAATCGATAACACTTGAGTATTTTTTCATGTTTCGCAGGCGAGCCATTAAGCGATTGTCCACCTCAAGTTGCTGTTGCTGCTGCTCTCGCTGTATATAAAATGTGTGTCTGAATGTGTTGCTGCTCTTTAGCCTAATCTAGTTTAACAGCTCGATTAGATCCAAACAATCATTCAAAATACATTTATAAATATCAATCGAGCAGGTAGACGACATAAATTGCCCCAGAGCGACTCTTTTATAATATTTGACTTTCATTCAGTCAATTTTCGTTTTCTCATGATAAATTAAATAAATTTAGCTATTTATATCATTTATTACATATTGTGTATTTTATTTATTTAAAATTTTCTATTTATTATTTAAATTAAATTAATGTTTTTTATATATTTTTATATATATTTATATATATTTATATAAATTTATATATATTTATATAAATTTATAAATATTTATATATATTTATATATATTGATTTATTTATTAATTAATATTTATAAATAATTATTTAATATTTACTTTTTATTGTTTTTATTATATTTATTTTGCTTTATACTTATTTTTATTCTCTTTTTTTAGCACTTTTTATCTATTATTTATAAATTAGTTTTTATTTATTTTTTTTTTTAATTTTATGTATTTTTTATTTATATTTTAATGCGTATGAATATATATTTAGTATACATTTTATTGATTTTTTTAATATTTATGTTTATTATATTTAATTTTATATTATATTTTTTTATAATTCAAAAATTAATTTTTAATGTTTTTCATTATATTATATTATATTAATTTTGTATTATTTAAGAAAATTAATATTAATATATATAAAAATAATTAAAAATATTTGTATTAAAATGTAAGTTGAAATATTTGTATTACTTTTATTATTTTATTTTATTTTATTTATTTATTATTATATATTTATTGTTACATATGTTGTTTATTTATATTTATATATTTTTTATTTTTCACGAGGTTTTCTCTTATCTAGCTGTTTTTTGACATTCCTAGCTCGTTAGCTGTCATATTCAACAGTTTATCTGTTTCAGCTGTCTGCTTTATCTGTCTTAAACATTTATCTTATATGTTTTTCTTATCTTTCTACATATCTGGCTTATATATCTATCTAACATATATGACTTATCTTTCGACTTTTTCCTTACGTATCTCTGTTATCTATCGATATAGCTATAATATAAGTATACCGGCATTATCTCTCTTATATATTTATCTCTATTATTATTTATATATACTTGTGTTAATTATCGAACTATTTATCTGCCTTATCTACCAACACCGAGCGATATTCGTCATATCTGTATTATCTAGACATCAAGATATCAGCCTCTTAGCTACTCTCCTCTTCGATCTACGTCTTCATCTGCTTGTTGCTATATATCTATCTATATCTATCTTTTTTTTTATCTGTCTTATCTCTGTTGTGTTTTATTTTTCCACTCATAATGCACTTTGGAATGTTTCCTTGGTCTTCCCAGGGTTTATTTTCTTAATATTTTTATAGCTCGCTGGAGCATTTCCTGAATATCTTCTTTTTGTCGCGTAGCGCATTCAGCTGTCTCTGTGGCTGCAGCTCATCGCAGTTTTGGACGTTTTGCTTCATTTTTTTTTATACCCTGAATCCATTGAAAATGGAAATTTCAGGGTATAATGTTTTTGTGCAAATGTATGTAACAGGCAGAAGGAGGCGTGCCACACCCCATAAAGTATATATATTCTTGATCAGCTCGATGAGCTGAGTTGAACTAGCCCTGTCCGTCTGTCCGTCCGTCCGTCCGTCCGTCCGTCCGTCCGTCCGTCCGTCCGTCCGTCCGTCCGTCCGTCCGTCCGTCCGTCCGTCCGTCCGTGTAAACACCTGGATTTCTGCAACCACAAAAGCTAGAGACTTCAAATAAAAAGCAAAATGCTCGATAATACCATACGCTGTACGAGTTTATTTTTTTTTTTCGATAACTCATCCCATTTCTTTTTTATCGATAACTATCGAAAATATCGCTTTGTTTTTGAGGTCTGGCGTGCACACCGTTAAAGATAGAATCGTGCACTAAGTTGTGGTTGATAGCTATATTGAATCCGCACATTTTGTCATTTTTGGATTTTTGATGCCACGCCCCTTTCGCCCACAATTCAACAAAATCGATAACTCACGTATATCAAATACTAGAGACTTGAAATTTGGCAAATAGGTACATTTGGATGTCATAATCATGCCCCGAAAATTTCATTAAGAACATAGATCGAGAAAAAAAGTTATTAAACAATAAAGTTTCCATAGCACAGCCTCTGCTGCAGCCGCAATACTGCGCAGTGAGCATATTACGTGCATTCATATGTTTGTGTGTGTGTGTGTGCTTGTGTTGGGTACTATTAATGAATAAATGAAGCTCTTAATGATTGGTATTACAGCTCAATGGATTCAGGGTATCTCTTAGTCGAGCAGTCTCGACTAGAGTTTAGTTACTTGTTTATACCCTGAATCCATTGAAAATGGAAATTTCAGGGTATAATGTTTTTGTGCGAATGTATGTAACAGGCAGAAGGAGGCGTGCCACACCCCATAAAGTATATATATTCTTGATCAGCTCGATGAGCTGAGTTGAACTAGCCCTGTCCGTCTGTCCGTCCGTCCGTCCGTCCGTCCGTCCGTCCGTCCGTCCGTCCGTCCGTCCGTCCGTCCGTCCGTCCGTCCGTCCGTCCGTCCGTGTAAACACCTGGATTTCTGCAACCACAAAAGCTAGAGACTTCAAATAAAAAGCAAAATGCTCGATAATACCATACGCTGTACGAGTTTATTTTTTTTTTTCGATAACTCATCCCATTTCTTTTTTATCGATAACTATCGAAAATATCGCTTTGTTTTTGAGGTCTGGCGTGCACACCGTTAAAGATAGAATCGTGCACTAAGTTGTGGTTGATAGCTATATTGAATCCGCACATTTTGTCATTTTTGGATTTTTGATGCCACGCCCCTTTCGCCCACAATTCAACAAAATCGATAACTAACGTATATCAAATACTAGAGACTTGAAATTCGGCAAATAGGTACATTTAGATGTCATAATCATGCCCCGAAAATTTCATTAAGAACATAGATCGAGAAAAAAAGTTATTAAACAATAAAGTTTCCATAGCACAGCCTCTGCTGCAGCCGCAAAACTGCGCAGTGAGCATATTACGTGCATGCATATGTTTGTGTGTGTGTGTGTGTGTGTGTGTTGTTTACTATTAATGAATAAATGAAACTTTTTATGATTGGTATTACAGCTCAATGGATTCAGGGTATCTCTTAGTCGAGCAGTCTCGACTAGAGTTTAGTTACTTGTTATTTCTTTGACAATGTGACATTGGGAGCTGCTGTTGCAGCCGCTATATTTCGTACCTAAGCCCGCTGCCATGCCCATTGCCAATTCCAGTTGCCGCTGTCCGACTGTCTGAGTGCCTGACTGGTTGCCTGCTTAATGAAATTCAAGCTAAAGCGTTAATGACGATACCAGAGTCTGGGCCTCAGTCCTCGAGCCAATCTCACTCTCTGGTTCTGGCTCTGGCCTGACTCTGGCTGCCTCAGTGGCTCTCTGGCAATTCCCGATAGCCGATGTCGGGGACTGCGCCTGTTTATAGTCAACACTCGGCAATTACTAAAAGACAAATTTATTTGCACGCATGCATATGATGCGGGCTGCGAGTCCGCGCTCGCCTTCGCGCTCTGTGGCTACTGTGCTGTGTGGCTTCTGTGACTCTGTTCGTTGGCGACGTGGACAAGTGTTAAGCATAATGCAGACAAACTTAGATCTCTCCACAGAGCTTGGGCGGTCGGGGGCAGCGACAGCAGCAGATGCAGAGACCTTAATTGAAGTGCGGCCGCGTCGCCTCATTGGCGTTAAGTGTCGATAAATTAAGCATACGCAATGTGCGCCCGCTCGAGCCCCACACACACAGAGCAAGAGGGAGAGACAGGGAGAGAGAGAGAGAGAGAGAGAAAGAGACGAAAGACAGCTCTATACATTATCTATCTGGCGATCTGTGAACGCAGCTACTGGCGGCAGTCGATTTTTATGAATGAGCCTTTTGGCTCAACGTTCGGTTGAGAAATGTGAAAGGCATTTCTTGTCTCTGCGCATAAATTTCTGTTAATTTACAGCACATAAAAATCAACACAAAACATTTTATGTTAATGAAAATAAAAGTGGAGCCAGGTGAAAGCCCCAGCAACAGCTACTGCATCAGCATTTGCATCTGCCTCAGCCTCAGCCTCTGTCACTCTGTCTCCCTCTGCATCGTCATCATCAAACAGTAGCCAAAAGAAAAAACATGATAAAGGCCCAAAAATGAGGGGGGCCTCACAGGCTCTGGCTTTGATTCAGCAGTTACCCAAAACAGATCTCGGCCGGATAGCTGGACAATTAATGATCATCGGCTGAGCGACTAATGAACATCATTTGTACCGATCCGATCCAAGCCTAGAGCAGGCCACAGACCCGGCCTGAGAACCGAGTTGGGATGCTAACTCGCTGACTCGCCAGCGGCAAGCTTGGGCTTAGCTCAAATACGTTGCCAATGGGATCAAAAGCTGTTAAAGTCGCTTAAATCGCAAAGCTTGACAAATCGAAGCTCCAAATGGCACTTAAAGGCATTAAAAAAGCGTGAAAGCTGGCTTTGAACCACTAATGTGGACTTTAACCAATCAAACTATTGAGGATTGACTTAATTAAACTATTAGAGACACAAAGCTCTTTGAGAAAAGTATCAATCAGCTCAAAAACACTTTCAAATTTTTAATCGAATTTAGCTTTTCCAGTCTAAATATACAGTTAGAATATTCAAAAGGAGCTTTAAGCTGTTAAAACATAATTTTTGTATGATTATTTTGGAATATATGACAATTTCGAAACTTGATCGAATCAATTATGAAGAAAGCTTTAATCTTTTGTAATCTTCTGCGGACTTTAAAGTCATGTATGTGTTAAAAGCTTGTTTAAAGCTAATAAAGTTGAAGCCTTACACATAATGCGGAGATTATATTAAACAATAAAGCTTTAACTTTGACAGTTAAGTCTTTGATAGATTAATTTACAGAGCTTCAATTGAATAAAGAAATTAGGAATTTTTTAAGCCTCACACTTATGAGCAATATAAGTACAGCTTTTCATTTTTTCTAGACGCCTTTTTAAAGGCTTTCTAAACATTAATAAAAGCTTAAATTACTGAAGCTTAGCTCTAAGAAGTTGATGAAAGCTATTTCATAGAAGTTTGTTAAACCTAGGAAGGAAATGGCTTAGCCTGAAGCTCGCTTATCGCAGATTAACTTTGGCGACAATCACGAATCACAGATCACAGATCACGGATCATGGATCACGATCAGCGTGGCTAGTGCAGCGTGTGTGTGTGTGTGTGTGTGTGTGTGTGTGTGTCATAAATGCGAGTGCGTGTTACAGCATCCAAATGCGAGGTGTTTGATGTTGGCCGCTATCTTATCGGGACGTAAGTAGCTGAGTGGCTGGAGTGGCCCGGCCCGGTGCGGCCCGGTCCGGCCCGTCACACCATTAACTTTGTTTTATAACTTAATTTTTGTCGGGCATTCAGAGTGGCGGGGCGAAACAACAAATCGACACTTGTTTAATATTTAAATTTAAATTTTGATTATAATTTGTTGTCTTTTCGTTTCTCTCCCTGCCTTGCCAGGCCTTTCCCTTCCTGTGGCTCTCCTCTTGTGTTTTAATGAATGAAAACGGGGTCTGTGTGTGGGCACAGCCCCAACCGGTGGCTCCAAGACGTGACCACCACACGCTGTGCGGCGGCGGCTGCTGCTGCTGTTGCTTCTTCTTCTTCTTTTTATGGCACTTCGACTAGGCCGGATAAGCAGCAGCAGGGGCAGCATCTATTTAAGTTCTTTGCTTAATTAACGAAAGGAAAACGCAAAGCGTAGCGAAGAATGGGACATAAAAATTAATTAGCAGCACCAAAAAGAAAACAACAACAACAACAACAACAACAAAAACAACAACAAAAATCAAATGCATGAAAAACTCCATGGGCCACTTAAGGCTGGTGGGCCGGGCACAGGGCACAGGGCACAGGGCACATAGGTAGGCGCTGCGCACACGTACTGGGTGGGTGGGCGTGTCCGATAATCTATGGGCCAGTCAAGCACGTTTAGCTGGAAATGGAACGGATGGACACAGCGAGATCGACTTGGCTCAATAGCGAGATCAATTCCGGATAAAGAATATATATTTATATATAAATTTATATATGTATATATATCATCAGAGAGGGCTTACCATATATGGTATCCCTAAATGGTATGTGTTTGAGTCAAGGTGGAACTTGGGTCTATCTCAAGACACCCGCTGATACTGGCAACTGCAGTTCATTTGAATACTTGAAGCTGACTAAAGGCACAGTATTTGAATCAGTTCAACTGCCTTAGGTTCCTCATTAATTAGCAATCTACATAAACTATAAGAAAACTCCTTAGCTCTAGCATAATTCCCTTTCATTGATACTGATTCAAGGATAGTTTAGTTAAAATATCTATTGCAATGACTTCTATACTCCTATCTGATTGACAATTCCTAAAACAAATCCTGAATTTTTAAGCATAGCAAAAATCATTTTTAATCTAGGATCCCTAGGAAAACTTCTCCCAAAGGCATTTGCTCTTCAAATTGTATAATTTGAGGCGCTTGACAGCATTTAGCTCGAAGCATTTGAAATTTGAATCCATTCACCAATTGCTCTCTCCCTCTCTCTCTCCCCCACTCTAACTCTGTGTTTTGTGTCTTGTTTGATTTTTATTATTATTATTATTGGTATTTTTCTTTTGCTGCTCATAATTAAGTGTAAATTTATGTAAATTTCTATCAATGGGGCTCAGCAGCAAGTTTAGCCCCATCAGCACAACAAAAAACATTTTTGTATTTTCGTTCGCCCGCCCCCGAGACCAGTCGATTTACCTGTTTCTTTCTTTCTGTTTCTCTGGCTTGCTTGATTGCTTTTTCGTTGATTGAGGAAATTGTCGACGTTTGTCGTTTGTTCCAAATTGGCAGCTAATCAGTGGGGCTAAATGCAACGGAAATCCCAAAAATGTATGCCATATGCATAAGTAGATAGCGCGACAGCGATGAAGAGAGGGAGAGAGGAGGAGGTGAGGTGAGGTGAAGTGAAGTGAATCGCTTCAGCCCACAATTTCCGTGCTCTATGCTAATGCGTAATCTATTTAGGTGGCCCAAAGGAAAGTCAATAAGCCGAGACCCGAAAAATGTGCTCGACGACAAAACACAAGCTAAAAGACGCTAATTTATAAGGTGGCTGTGTGTCTTTGGAGCCGGCTCGACTGTTCGACGGCTTTTGGGGCCGAGCATCAGTTGCCCATCAAAGCCATAAAAATGTGCGTTAATAACATTGCCGCCAAAGTAAAGTTGGCAATAAAATGGCAGATTCATGTGACGATGACGATGACGACGATGGCGACGGCGATGGCGACGGCGACGGCGCTGCTACCGACGCGTTTGGTGGGAAATACGACCCTGGCCATAAGTATAACAACGACAACGTCAATGAGCCTGTGCGTCGCTGCCGCTGCCGCTGCCGCAGCCACTGCCGCTTGCAACTTGCGGGGCAATAAAATTTACGTGCCATAAATTTCCACACAAGGCTGAAGCTCGAGCTGCGGCTGTAGCTGCAGCAGCGGCTTTTGTAGATTCGCATTTATGCGTTTAATGATAAAGAAGAACGCAAACGACTTGGACTTGGAGCTCGACTCAAGTCTCCCCTTCTCTCTCTCTCTGTCTCTCCCTCTCTCTCGCCCTGTGGACTGAACTATTGCGTCTGCGTAGCGTGTTGTCAGCGGTAGCTGTCGAATGGCTAGCTTAAGTGCCGCATTGCGTTTCTTTTTTTGTTCTGTTTGTTCGTGCCTCGACTGCGGCGCTACTGCTGGGGTGCTACCCCTAGCGAAAATGTGGCCACACAGGCGACACAAGCTGCACTTGGTGGTCTCCATCGTTCTCCGGCTCCTTTGGTCATAAACAACTCGCAGCCTGATCGAGAGTTGAGCTTGACTGGCAGATACCCTTTACTTTTTTTGGATTTCTTCTAAATATAAAATATATTTTCTGATTATCCCCCAGATCGATTAACAGTAATTTCTGAAGTCCCAAATAGATCAGCCGAAATCCAAGCTCTTAGCTGAGCTCGACTCAGATTTATGTTTATCGAATTGCAGCAGGTGCAGGGAGGCAGGAAGGGAAGAAAACAAAAGAGAGAGAGAGAGAGAGAGAGAGAGAGAGAGAGATCGATGCAGCTTCATCTCTCTCTCTCCTCTCTCTCCTCTCTCTCACTCTCCTCTTGCAGGCTAATTAACAAGTCTTGCATAGCATTGGAAATGCGTCAAATGCGCACGCGCAACTGGAATTGTCGCTGGCGATGGGAAAGGCGATTGCTGCCACACAATTGGCGTCGATTTGGTGGCTAAGGCCGGCGGCACGCACCTCATGCAAAGCAGCAACAAAAGCTTGTTACAAAACCGTCCAAGAGGACAATTCGACAGCAGCTGACGACGCCGACGATGCCGTCGACGATGGTGGCTAAGCCGGCGCCTCGTTGCTCTACTCCTGCTCGATCCCGGTCTCGGTCCCCTCTGTCCTGGCCACAATTGTTGCGGCGCTGCTTGAAGATGAATGTGTGTCGTTGTCTGTTGTCGTCTTGGCGCTCGTTGCCAGGCTTGTCAGCTCTTGTATTTTGTATGTAATTGGCTTGGCTCTTAATAGATGGGGCGCATGGGTCGCACTGCCGGCGTCACCTGTCGCCTACTGTGGACAGACCAGATTGTAGTTAACTTGCGGGTACAGCAACAGCAGCAGCAGCAGCAAGAGCAACTGCCTGGCGACGACGACGACGACGACAGCAACAACAACAACTTCGGCATCGGCAACCAAAAAGCCAAAGACATTTGCAAATCTTTTGTTTCTCATGTCCGATCATTTCTCATATAGGCGAGCAGGCGACGACAAGAGCCCAAGACCCGGGTCCAAGACGACGACAAAGGCATACCGCAGGCGCCAGGCCCCAAAAACAAACAACCAGACAGCCAGACAACGACGGCGACGGCGACGGCGACCAGCGACCAGCGTCCAGCGTCCAGCTCGAAAACGAGCTCAAATACGAGCCGGAACGCAGGCTGAGCGCGGGTTGAAGGAAATTTGTTCGTCTTTTTTTTTTTTTTTTTTTTGTTTTTTATTTTTATTTAGCTTTTGGCTTGGCTATGCATTCAGAGAAACGACGCACGAGCTGCCACAGAGACCGACATGAGCTGAGCGCCAGGCAGTTGGAGGCTGCAGTCGTGGCATTGTCTTTGCCCGAGCGACATTCAAATCTTAACTTGAAATCAACGGGCGAACGCCAGCGCCAAACAAATTCGAGCTGCCAAAATAATAAGCCAAAGAGCGCGGCCAAAGCCTTGCAGGCGTCCTTAGGGCGCCCTTAGACCCTGGCTTAGGCTGCTGTCCAGTGGCAGGCGCTGCTAAGTTTTATGGACCCTCCACTGGGCAAAGAGACAAATGCGTCGTCGTCGTGAAGGTCGAACGGCTAACGCCAGTCGCACAGCTTTTGGTCTCTGGTCAGTAGTCGCTGCTGGACAATCGGCAGTCGCCGGAAGGCGGACGGTGGGGCTGTGGGGCGGTGGGCAGCCGAACTGTAGATAAGAAATTTTTGCTGAAAACTCGTGCGCGCGCAAAAAGGAAGCGACAGCAACGAAGCTCTGCTTTTTTTTTCTACTTTTTGGACAACGACGACCGGTTTCATATTGATGACGACGATTTTGGCGAATGAGGCCTGCCTGCCTGCCTGCTGCTGCCTGCATAAAATTTGTTTGCCATGAGAAACAGCAAGGGGCAAGCGAACAGAGACTGAGACAGAGGCAGAGAAACAGAAACAGAATCAATTCCCAGTCTCAGACGCAGAGCCCATTCACGGCACGGCTCGTCTCTGCGCTTCTCCTCGGTTATGTTTTTGCCTCTTCTTCTTTTTTTTTTTGGCATACAAATTGGCTAAGAACGGCGTCGGTAGCGGCGCATTTTAGATGGCTATCAGTAAATAGAACACAAATGAAATTCATCGATAGAAATCGAAATCGCAACAACAGCAGAAGCAGCAGCAGCAGCAACAGCGACGGGGGCGGTTGCTACAAATCAAAAAAAAAAGAGAGAGAGAATAAGAAGAAGAAAGGGGTATGAACCACGGCCCGTTTAAAAAGCATTCAGAGTGTCTTTGTGGGCAGACAACGTTGTCGTTGTCGCTGTTGTTGTCGCTGTTGTTGTTGTCGCTGTTGTTGTTGCTGTTGGTGTCGTGGCAACCATGTGATGGAGTACACATGTTGCCGTGCACTTCTTGGCTGGCACGACAGCAACAGCAGCAACAGCAGCTCAGCCAGTGGGCGGCCCCAACGTGTTTGACCTTTGCACCAGGCACCTAGCCCACCTGTCCGTCCCCACCCTGGGCCGTCCCCGTTCGGGCCAGCAACGGCAGCAAAATGGCTTAAAATTACAAGCAATACGACACTTAGCACCGCCGGGCACCACCACAGTAGTTGTGCTTGCCACACAGCAACCTATCAGAGCGAGCGCCCGAGCGCTCAACTCAACGGGCGGCCGGCCACAATGGCCGACCGCGCTCCTTGGGGAGGCCGAGAGCGCCGACTCTCCCAATATGAGCAATGCTCGCAACTTTTCGAACTGCGCTCCAGAGGCCATGCGATAAGCGAGTCATGCAATAATACAGCAAAATGTTAGTTGTCGTTGCAAGTGGAATTGAAATGGAAATTGAAATTGAAACTGCGTAGAGCAGGTATTGATAAAGAAAATCTGGTCGATGTGGTAAATGTGTAGGGTATAAACTCATATTAAAATATATTTATGGAAAGAATTGAAATTGAAATCAAGCTGAATCTTATATAGTTTGGGAATTGAAATTGAAATTGAACTTGATGTGGTAGATGTGTAAGAAATAAGCTCATATTGATATATATTTATAGAACGAATTGAAAGTGAAATTCAAGTTGAACAATATATAGTTTGGGAATCGAAATTGAAATTGAAGTAGTAAATGTGTAGGGTATAGGCTCATATTGAAATATATTTATGGAAAGAATTGAAATTGAAATTCAAGTTAAAACATATATAGTTTGGGAATTGAAATTGAAACTGCGTAGAGCTGATATTGACAGAGAAAACTGAATGGATTAAAGCTCATATTAAATTAAATTCGATTTGAATCATATATAGTTGGGAAGTTGAAAACTACGTAGAGCAGATATTGATATAGATAATACATTAGATATTCCAGCTCATATTAAAATGGAGTTAAAATTGAAATTTGAGTTGAGTCATATAAAATTAACGAATTGAAATCGAAATGGTAAAAGTTTGTCCAAATAGAAATTGTTGACAATATTATATATATTGACTAGAAATTTTAATTTATTTTCAAATATATAAATTGAAATAAAAAATTTAATTGAAATTGAGACTAAATTGTTTGGATATTCAAATTTTAATTGAATATTATTAATATAGATATTACAATCTATGAAATTCATATTGAAATTAAAAATGAATATGATTAAAATTTATATTAAGATATTTGTAGTAAAATTTAAGAGAATTGAAATATTTTTAGTATACAAATATATCTTGTAAAAGTTTAGAGAATTCAATTTCAAATTGAAAGAGTAAAACTGATGCTGATTGGAATTGAAATTGATATGAAAATTGAAACAATTGTAGACTTGAAATCGTAGAACCATTTCTAAGATCGTTGCACAATGTGGAGCAGAAATTGATATTGATATTGAGGTTGAAATCCATATTGACTAGAAATTGAAACCAAAATATACGAAGAGCATATGAGTAGTAGAAACTTAAGAAGAGTCGAAATTGATATTGAAATGGAATGGAAATGGAATTGAAATAGATATTGAAATATTAGTACCCAATGCTGAGTGGAAATACTATAAATTTATATTGAAATTGAAAGAGTAAAAGGGAAATTAAGGCAAATATTTACAAATATATATATATATAGGAAAATTGGAATTTAAGAGAGTTGGAGGGTTTACCGAGTTCTAATTCAACAATTTAAGTTAATCTCGTTGTTTGACAATTCAAAGTACTTAAAATGCGACTTTCAGGAGAGCAAAGGCAATTGGGTTAAAGCTCAGAGCAAAGTCAAGCTCTGTCTAGTACGCAGTGAAACAGTTGCTGCCTTGGACTGCTGCAGAGATCAATGATCTGTAGTAGCTGCTGCTGCGAAGATCTGGGTCTATATCTGTGACACACACAAGGGCAGAGGCTGAGGAGGCAGACAGGCAGAGACACGACACATATTTGATTAGCCGGGCTCATCTCTCATTTCGAGCCCAGTTAGTTGGATTACCTAAAAGCGATTTGTGTGTGGGCCCCAAACAAGAAGAAGAAGAAGAAGAAGAGGAGGAAAAACGAACACAGAATTTATGCTGTTGTTGTTGTTATTGTTGTTGTTGTATATTGCGTTGTTCAAGTAGCTCACGACGATTGTCAATTAATCAATAACAATAGAAATCTGTGGCCCCTGGCGACATAGACCGAGCACACACACGATATACGATTCGAATCGAAAAGGCAGTGGCAGTGGTATAGGCAGAGGCAAACGGGGGCACCACACACACACACACACACACGTATATATATATATATAAGAGCCTCTAATCCACTCTAATGACAATGCTGCGAGATGATGTTGATGATGCTCACGCTGCTTGTTGTTGTTGTTGCGGCTGCTGTTGCTGCTGCTGTTGATGATGATGATGACAAAATGCCAAACAAGCGACCAGCAGCTGCCTGGAGGTCTGCGGGCACCCTACTGTCGACAGGTCGCTCAGCAGCCAACTGAAGACCAAAACCAAGGAGAGAAAAAAAAAGGTCAAGTGGAGGCTCTTCAAGCCCTGTCCGTAGCTCATTCTCACATCATTAATTACAAAATTATTGGGTTTTTTAGCTGCTGCACACACACACACACACACACACACACACAGATGAAAGCAGGTGTAGTCTGTGTCCACGCATTGCCGCAGGAACTGTAACAAGACCTCAGACAACGTCGCTCGGACTAAAAAAAAAAAACAGAGCCAAAATCCAACAACAACAACAAACCAAATCCCCAACGAAATCAAACAGCAAAAATGTTAATTTTCAAATCTTCGTGGGAAACTAAAATTAGTAGTTAACACACACTAAAACCCACACACACCAACACACACAGTGTTGCGTTTGCCTTGTGAATATTTCGTTTCTGCCTGCGGGCGGCCCATGTATGCCTATGTAGTATTAGCATTGTTGATTAACTAGAATAGAAATTGGCAAGAAAAAAACCTAGAGAAAATAGACAGACAAGGAGAGAGTGGGAGGGAGAGGGAGAGAGAGAAAGAGAGTGAAAGAGATAGGGAAGGAGGAGAGAGTTCCAGAAGAGGCAAAAGATTAAGGAGAGTGAACGAGTGAGAAAGGAGGGGGAGAGAAGGAGGTAACGAGAGAAGGCGAGAGCCAGAGAGAAATAAATAGAGAAAAGGTAAAAAAGAAATATATATATAGAGAAAGAATAATGGAGAGAGATGAAACTGAGAGAGATTCTAATGAGAGAGAACAATAACTTAAATATGAGGCGAGAAAGAGAGAATGAAAGAGATTTATACACACAGCGAGACCAAGAACGAGCAACAACGAAAGACTGAGAAGAAAGAGAGATAAGGAAGAGCAGCAAGGAGAGCTTGAGATGTAGGGCACGATTATAGATTCAGTCAAAGTAATCTACGCACTTCAGAAGCTTTTCCCCATGGTAAATGTTGAAATTGCCTGATAAACAGATATCATTTCTCTCTCTCTCTCTCTTACTCTCTCTCTCTCTCTCTATCTCTCTCTCTCTCTCTCTGTCTTTCTCTTTCTCTCTATACATATATATTCATCTATATTACAGTTAACAGTCTGCAATAATTGAAGTTTAATCTGAGTCGATTGGAATCAGCTCAGCTGCAGAGTCTCACGTCTTGGGGTGGGGCAATTAACTGATTTGTGGTTTTGTTGGCTCTCGACCCTACGCTGACAACGCGGCGGCGATGATTAATATATTTTTGAGTAGTTCTTGGCTGCAGGCATCAAGCTCTGTCTCTAAATTCGACTTCGACTTCGATTCTGGCTCGGGCAGCCGCAGTCTCTCGGCCAGTCGGTCTTCAGCTCCTTAGCCAGTTGACAAATTGTCTGTAAATGGCTGGCAGACACAACTGGAACACACGCACTCCGCACGCAGATTGAGGCCGAGTGGGAGCCGAATTGATGGCCAACAATTTTTATAAGATTAGCCAGACGATTACCAAAATAGAAACAAAAGCAGCCACTGCACGCGCACATCGATTTAGCTGATCATTAGCGAGCGATCGTTAGCCATAAGACCATGTATGGATGCATATGTGTAGATACGACTAGATATATGGTGTAAGTTGAATCAGATGGGACGAAGGGCGAACTCCAAAGGGATCTCTACATGATTCAAGCTCAGATAACTCTAGAGCTATGTCTAGAAATGAAGATCAGTTTGTTCCAGAAAATTAAACAAATAAAAGAAACAAATAAACAAACAAAAATAAATAAACATACTTATAAAAGCTTTGAGAGGAAATGTATAAAAGTTTTTAAGACACCTGATAAAATTGATATAAAATAAGAAAAATTATAAGAAATGAGTCTAAAAGCTACAAAGCACAATTGGGATTGATTCTCAAATATTAGAATATTTTAAATTTAGCTTTTAGATTTAGATTTATTTAATATATGCCAGTACCTGAGCACAGTTCATATCCCATCCATATACTATATAAAGACAACAATAGGAATCCTTGGCAGCGCACTCATCTCAGCCTAAATATATACCCAATCTATACCCCAGTCTAGCATAATCATATCTGAGGCTTAGCTGCAGCTGGAGTCGCGCTAATCTGGCGCTGAGTGTTTGACTGGAAAGAAACACCTGACAAACGCTGTTCAAGCTCTTCAAATGAAAAAGAAGACCGAGAGAGAGAGAGGGAGAGAGAGAGGGAGAGAGAGAGAGAGAGAGAGAGAGATAGGGTGAGAGATGTAAAATTCAGTCAGGAACGTAATGGCAATCGTATTCGGGCAAATTGCAATCCTATTAAGTCAAGGCGCAGCTTTAAGAAATCCAATTAAGAGCAGAAAAAAAAAAATAAAAAATAAAAAATATCCAAGTGGCTGCGACTCGAAATGAAGCCGTGACAATAAGCTTGATGGGACTCGGAACAACAGCAGTAGAATCTGTGCATAATGACTGAACGACTGGCTGGCTGGCTGGCTGGCTGGCTGACTGTTCGACTGACTGAATGAATGTGAAGCCGGCTGAAGAGCGCGAAACACTCCAAAGACATTAGCGCACTTGAACCCGGGTAATGCCGGGTGGTGCCGGGACCGTAGCCACCGTAGCCACCAGGCAAGCGCGTAAGAGGCGGCCCGTAACCCGGCTGGATTGCAGGATAAGCGGAAATGCGGCTGCCACTTATTGAACGGAAGTGTTTTATTTTACCAAATGCGCGTCACGCTAATGAGTGCGAGCGAGCGCGAGCGCGAGCGAGTGTGAGGGCGAGAGGCGAGTCTATTGATTGACTGCCAATTGTTGGTAAAAAGCTTTCGGGTGTTTGTCAAGTGGCTGGCACACAAAATCGCTGTAGAGCGAGCGGGACGGCAGCTGTGGAGAGCGAGGCGAGCGCGCGACCCGAGTAGGTGGAGTAGTGCGCGAGAGGGAGGGGTGCGGCTGCTGCTGTCAATTTGCATGCAGAGTGCAACGCGCAAATGAGCAGAATAAATTAAGACAAAGCGAGGCGAAACAAAAAGTGAAACGAAACAAGAAAAAAAAAAAAGAAACTCGACAAGGCGAGCAGCGGCAGAGATCGGGCAGATGATGCAGAAGAAGCAGTCGAAGTAGAAGAAGAAAAAGAAGAAGAGGCAGTGACAGCAATAACAGCAGCAGCAGCAGAGGGTGTGGCGAACGGCGCTGACGATGGCCGCTTGACAAAAGACACTTCAGGCGAACAGCAACAACAACAAAAAGAGGAGAACACAAAATAAGCAGAAGAAAAAAAATTTGCGAGCAGAAAATGAAATAAAAGTTAAACATAAATAAAGATGACGAAGCTTGGCAAGAGCGGAGCGACAGAGTCGGGGCGAGAATTGCGTGCGCGTGCGAGCGGGACAGCGGCAGAGCGAAAAGGCGGCGAGAGCGAGAGGCGCCCGACCGATTGCAGTCATGGCTGGGCCGCAATGGCGGAAATGTGTGAATGAGGGCAGAAAAGGCGTTGACGCGCCCTAGCCTAAGGTAAAGCAACACACACACACTCGCACACACACACGTGTGTGTGTGTATGTTTAATTAGCACTAAAGCACATGTGCGCGCGCGTTTTAAATCGCGCGCGAAACGCGCCCAAAATAAAAAACGCATTCGATAAGGCAATTAGCTGCTGGCGCCCCTTCTTGGCCAGCTCGCCTGCGCCTCGTTGGCCCTTTTTGGCCGGCTGCAGCGCAATTTGCAGCAAATTGTCGTCGTCTTGAGTGCATTTTAATCGTCCAGTCATTTAATGCAACAAAAGCAATAACAGCAACAGCAACAGCAACAACAACAACAACAAGACTAATCATATACAAAATAGTTAAACGTAACAAAAGCACCAAGCACCCATGGTAAGCCGGGGGAGGGGAGGGGTATGCCTGATTGGAGCCTTGGCAATCGCAACAGCCAGCCAAGGGTTAATTGCTAACCCACTTTATGAACTGGCTCTGCTTCAGGCGCGCTCGCTTAATTAAGAAAAGCTCACAGCCCATATGTGTCTATTATAACTGAATGCATGCATATGTATATTCACCTAACTAAATATATATATATATATATATATATATATATATGTATATATGTATCTATGTTTGTATGCTGCATGTGCACCCTCTTCAATTGCTTTATAATCACCATCAATAAATATAGCCGCTGCAGTCATTAAGCCCTCAATAACAGGCCGATGTCTTCCGACATAACTATATATATGTATATATATATATATATATATATATATATATATATATATATATATATATATATATATATATATATATATATATATATATATATATATATATATATATTATATATTCTAAATTGAGCAATCATTTATTTAAAATTTTTACATACATTTTTTCTGTACTTCTTAACTCAAGGTGAGAATTTTGATATGAGCTCAAATCAATTCGCTATAGACAATTTATAGAGCCTATTCAGCAAATGTTCCTATATTTCGAATACATTGTCCAAGATCTAAATATGTATACTTATTTATACATATTTTCAATTTATGGACATATTTGCAGTTTCATCTCTAATCAGTTAATTAGTGCCAATTATGAGCCTATTTTATAATATTTATTATTATTTATTTTTATTATTATTATTTAAATTCGTTTTGAGATAACTTTGCTTCACTTTCTCTGTCGAACTAAATACAACTTTACATGAACTCATAATTTAAGAATCAATCATGTATTTGTACACGAACTCTTATTTCTTAAGCTCATGTGAATATATATAAACATAAATATTTATAAATATATACAATATGAAAGTATAAATAAATCTATACAAATATATACAACTATAATATAGAGTTTTACTATATATCACAATAACCTTAAGTTCTCTATTTGATTAATTTTTGAGCAAGCTTACATATATCCACATATATCTTCATCAATCTATATTTTTCTGTATTGCTGCAGCTTGATCCCTATATCTAGATTTTTACTCAATCTTCATATTTATTCAGATCTTTAATAATATAATAATATAATCTTATGTAGTGAATATTTAAATCCATGTATCTATACATACATATTATCTCTCTCTTTATATATCTATGATTCTCAACTTTTTTGCTCATTACTTCATTCCTTACACTCTCTCGCTCTCAATCGATTTATATAGCTCATTATCATTTTGTCTTTCTCTTATTTTCATATTAATATATATACCTCTCTCAATGTCTATCAATCTATATATATAAATATATATATATATATATATATAAATATATATATATATATATATAAATATATATATGTATATCTTATTCTTTATCCATTTCTCTACCTAATTATTTTTTCCTGTCTCCCTTCCTTTGTGTCTCTCTCAATTTCATTATCTGATTATCTCACTTCTCTACTTCTCTCTCTCTCTCTCTCTCTTTCTCCCTCTCTCTCTCTCCATCTCTTTCTCTCCATCCCTCTCGCTCTCCCATGGCCCTGCACTGAGCTCTGGCCCCCTTCTGCACACGCAACTCCTTCTCGCTGCAGAGGCAAATGTAACACGTCTTTCTTTATGGGTTTTTATTTATTTTTTATAATTTTATTTTATTTCATTTGTTTCTGGTTTTTTTTTTCGGTTATGGGAATTGTCGTGGCTCAGTTTCATTGGAAATCAATGGACGGCGTACGTGTCACAAATTATTAATAATCTATAATAAAAAGTATAATTTCAATTTTTATAATGAGGCGCGTGTTGAAATGCTCACAGCCCGCTGCATCTCCATCTCCCTCTCCCTCACTCTCTCTCTCTCTCTCTCTCTCTCTCTCTCTCTCTCTGTGTGTGTGTGTCGAAAAGATCCTGGCAACAATCTATAATATACATAAATGTGCTTCTTCTTGTTCTGCCTCCTCGGCTTGTGCTTCTTTCACTCTCTCAGTTATTCTTCATTTCATAAATCATCGAAAAATGAAGTTGCCGACGCATACTAATTATATTTTATTTGGTGGTTGGCCACGTTGCGCCCAGTTTTGTGTGGCTGCAGCAGCGACGGGGCCAGCCACTGGGGCAGTGGCCGGAGCAGGGGCAGGGGCAGGCGCAGGGGCAGGGGCAACTGTTTAACTGGCGCCAGGCGTTTGCAACTGTAGCGCCGTTGCATGCATTACCCCGTGTTGCCCCGTGTTCCCAGTTGTTGGTAGTTAAATTTTTTGTTGGTTTTCCAACGTGACGCCCGTCAGCTGCCAGCCAGTCAGCCAGGTTGTAAGCCATGGCCAGTTATTGGCCCTGACTCTGAGCTCCGGCCAAGAGCCGAGACAATTAAATGCCTAATTTTGTCTGCCCCGTGCCCCGTGGCCAGCACTCGCTCCCGTTGCGTTTGTTTTTCCAAATAATTCATTAATATTTTTGTGTTTTCATTTCTTTGCCTCTCCTGCTGCTTGCTGCCTGCTGCCTGAGTCGCATGCTCAATGTTCAAAATGTTGCGCTGCCCCCACCACCTCTCTCTGCCTCTCGAGCCAGAGAGGTGGCAACTTGTTGTAGGCGCCACCCGTGTATAAGCCGTTAAGCGTTTTACATGCCATTTGCCAAAAGTAATTGGCTTTGATATATAGCCATAAATCTCGGGAAATATTCAGACTTACAGAGAGATCTGTGGAATGTGTCCATGTAGGTGTCTATAGATAGTTACCCAAATACATTTGCCTATGAAATAGCTCAATTGAGGGGCTAAGGGAGAAATTCTTTACTGAATGAAATAGGTTTAGTCGCAGCCAAATTCAAGTCTATATAACTCGGGTAATACCCATAAGGGTCATGCCACCTCCTGTATTTACCTCTATTACTATATCTTGAAGTTCCAAGTTTCAGACGTTTCGCTCAAGTTTCCCTCTCCTTCCCTTCCCTTCCCTTCCTCCAAGTTTCAATTCAATATAACTCGAGTAATACCCACTAAAGCCTCATCAGCTCTCGCATTTACCTTTACGGCCATCTCCCGAAGTCACATACCAAGTTTCAGTAGATTCGCCTCAGAGCTTGCTTTATTTTCAGCGCAATTATTCATGGTAGGTGGCAAAAATCGAAGCGCGATTTCAGACAAAATTGAACGAGCGCATTTATAATTTACAGTTAAGCATTATACATACTGCTAAATGCTTTATTAATTGGTGGGCGTGCAAAAAGACAAGAAATAAAACAGAAAAGAGAGGAGAAGAGCAGAAAAGATAAATGGAAAAACAAACAAGAGTCTAGCGTGCAGTCGAGTTTGCCGGGCTATAAACTACAAGTTCGCGACGGTCTAAAGTGTTGAGAAACTAATAGATGCAATTTAACAGATATATACACTATATACATATATATAAATTTATATATATATCTGTTAACAAGCAGGCTCCAACGCTTGTAACTGTAAATCAACAGCTACGGCCGAGGCTACCGGCTGACGGAGGCCGTCGGAATAGTGCGAGAATGAAATGTGAAATTGTGAATTAGTTATTGTTCGTTTTGTGTGCGGCTACATTTTTCCACTGTCTGAACAGCAACAACAACAACAACAACAACAACAACATGAATAATTATAGAGGCAACAATAAGAACAACTGGAAAACTAGATAGAAAACAAAAGGCACTTCAGGTAGTTTTAGAGCATTTACATTGCCTGGCTCGAAAGCCAGCCGAGAGCATTGCAGTAGGGCGCAATCGACTTCATAATGCTCGCTTAAGTAATATTAAATGTATTAATCAATAGCAAAAATGCTTTGAGTGGAAAGAAGGCGGTCGGATGGACATAGGGATGGAAGGACGGACGGACGGACGGACGTAAAGACTAAAGAGCGAACTAGGGAAGGGAAGGCGGGCTGTTGGGCTGTCAGGGGTGATGAACGAACAGGTAAACGGAACTGACAGACAGATAGACGTACGGACGGATGGACTAACGGATGGACAATCAGAAAGAGAAGCTGACGAGCAGACAGACCTACGGATAGATCAACAGACGGACGGAAGGACAAATGGTCAGCCTGCCAGACAGACAGACTGATAGTCGGATGGACGGACGGACAGGCGGATGGACAGGCAGACAGACCGACGGCTGGACGTCCAGAAAGTGAGACAGGCAAACATCCCCACGGCTAGATCAACAGACGAACGGAAAGGCGGTCAGCCGGAGAGACAGGCAGAGCGATAGATGCACCAAACGCCAGACGAGCAGCAAAAAATGCATCACAAATAAAACGAAAGCCAATCAACTCTTCTCCGCTGCCAGACCTGACAAAAGGGTACAGTGAAAAAAGGAAAATAGGAGAGAGAAAAAAAAGCAAGCGATGCTCGCAGCGCAAAATTAATTTAATTAATTAACGCTAATAGTATTTTTTTTTTTATTATATTTCTCCATATGCGCGTTTTTAATCAGGTTTCAGTTGTTGTAGACAAACTTAATTACAGGCAATATAGTTGTCTAGCTGTTGCTATTGTTTATGCATAAACATATTTATTAACAACTTTATAGAACAGCAGCAGCAGAAGCAGCAACAGCAAACAGCAAACAGCGAAAAAACTTGTGCTAAACACGAAGCGAACTGAAGTCGAGCGAAATGATTGACGCATTGTTTGATACATTGTTGCCCATTTGCCATGTGACACGCAAAAATCATGTCACACAGCAACAGCAACAATAGCAACAACAACAGTAGCAACAACAACAGCAACAACAACAACAACAACAATTATCATCATCTAAAGCAACGCGCAAAGCTTTTCTTAATGAGCCAACACACAATTTGCGTGACGTTTGCACAAAACAAAGCCGAAAGCAACATTGTTGTTGCCGTTGCTGTCGCAGTTGTTGTTGTTGTTGCTGTTGCTGTTGCTGATGTTGCTGTTGCTGTTGCTGTTACCTTTTCACCTGCCTGCCAATAATCAAACAGCAAACGCATTTGACATTTGTCAGTCAATAAAAGTGTCAGCACGCATTAGTCGCAAGTTGTGGGCGCAGCACGCAGAGCGAGAGCGAAAGGATGTGGGAGGGAGGCAGATAGAGAAGGAGAGAAAGAGAGAGAAAAATAGAGAGAGAGAGAGAGAGAGAGAGAGAGAGAAAGATAGAGAGAAAAGGGAGCGATATAAAGATATATAGAGAGAGAGGGAGAGAGAGAAAAAGATATATATATATATATATATATATATATATATATATATATATATATATATATATAGAGAGAGAGAAAGATTTATAAAGTGAAAGAGAGAGAGAGAAATATTTTTAGAGAGAGAGAGAGAGAGAAAAAGCGAGACCAATGAAGGGCGACTGATATAGAGACTAAGCCATAGAGACAGATAGAAATAGCGACATAGTTTCAGAGAATGGGTAATGAGTGAGAAAGATATATTGAGGGAGGGAGAAAAAACGAGAGAGCGACGGAGACGGACAAGCAGAGAGAAACAGGAAAAACAGAGATACATAAAAAGCCCAAAAAAGACAACGTTAAAGTAGAGTCAAATAGAGAGAGTGAGATAGAAAGAAATAGAGGGAGAGAGATCGAGAGGAAAAGAAAGCTATAAAGAAAGAGAAACTAGGGAGAAAGAGAGAATCACATAATGGAGAGTTGAAGAGTGAAACGAAAGGGGCAAAACGGAGATCAATATCAACAAGTGGAGCGACGACGAAGCAGTAGTGATAAAGACATCGCGAAACACAGTGAGAGAGAGAGAGAGAGAGAGAGCAAGCTTCTAAAAAAGCTGCTACAAGTGATGAAATGCCTAAGGCAATCAAGTTAAAGCTTTCGGCTTAAGCATGCGTTTAGACTTGTCCAGAGCTCGTGATAGAAATATGTTATGATATAAATAAATTGCAATTCGATTCTCCAATTGATATTTGATCATGAAAGCCAATTGAAGCGGAGAAAAAACCTCAACGTAAGCTGAAAGCTCGAGAATTTCATGAAGAAACTAAACTGAATACAAAATTTATGAGCTGCCCGAACGGAAGAGACTTGAGCAGTAGATTTTCACCTGCTCCCGAGATCGGCGCGTATAATCGAGGGGACAGGGAAGACGCGGGCGGAGCAGCTCGGCAACTGACTCTGAGGCTGATTAGCTTTGCGGCGCCAGATGTTGGGAAAGACAAAAGATGCGGAGCACTTCCGTCTGCAAGCGCCAGGCTTATCTAAGCAGATAACAGGCAGCAGGCAAAGAAAGAGAGAAAGAGAGGGAGAGCGAGAGCGAGAGGGAGACGAAGTGCAGAAGAGAATTTAAATAAGCGACGAATGGACAAATATCTCAAACGCAAATAGAAACAAAGGCAAATACAAACAACGGCGCAGACAATGCAGAAGGAGAGCGGCCAAAAGGGAGAGGGAGAGAGAGAGAGGGGGAGGGAGAGCAGCGAACAGGTGTAGGCAACAGGTAAGTCAACTTATTAAGTGCATGCAAATGCAATCAGAAAAAAAAACCAACTTCAACTTCTATGAAAATAAGGTAGCTTATTTCAAGGTGTTTAACTGTCACCTAAGACTTAAGACACAAAACAAAGATAATGAGAGAGTGGGAGAGGGGGAGAGAGCGGGGGAGAGTGGCGCTTGGCATATTTGGCCGTTCAAACAGCCAAAAGACAACAAATGAAAGCAAACAAAACCCAAAATGCTGTTTGGCAAACAACAGAGGCAAAGCCTATTAAACGCGCGCAGCCCAGGGAAGGCAACGAATGCCGAATACCCTGTAATTGAGGGCAGAGAGACTTGGTCGTAGGTGATTTATAATGGAATGCGCAACTGTGCCGCCTAGCCGAATAGGCCCAGCCGCGCGCTATTTACAGGGTATCGCGATACGCGTTTAGAAATCTATTTGCATGGCGCTGGCAGCAAATATTGCACTTCCGTTTCAATGCGACGATGCCGAAATTCAAGTCAAGCTTGTCTATTTGCCTGCGGCTAATGGAAGAGCTGCTGACAGCAGCTGCCACTGGCAACAGCAGCGGCAGCAGGCACCACCCCACCTCTTGCAACCCTCTTGGCCTCTGCTGCTTCTTGCCTTTCAGTGCACATATAAATTTCTTTTCTTTCTTTTCTTACTTTTTTTTTTTTTTGGCAACAATGAAGCGAGTGGCAACAAAAGCGCTGCCAGAGCCGAAGATGCGCCTTTTTCCTATGGGTGGGGGGCGTGGGGCGTGGAGCTTGCACAGCAGCTGCTGCTCACTTTGCCGGCCAAGATTGCTGTCGGGACGGGGGCAGAGACAAAAGCCGGGGTTTGCTTTTTAGGCATTGTTAGACGACTTAATCGTTAGATTTGCTCCCTTTTGCTATTGTGCCGAGCAGAGTGAAAGGGACAGCGAGTGCGAGCGAGAGGCATTGTGCGCGCCGTGCAGACAAAACGTCTCACAGCGGAAACGCGGCGCTATAATAAATTTGTCTTCAGCTGTCGTCGGCCTCAATTTCTAAGCATTTGTTTGGACATGCACAGAAAGAGGCTGCGGCGGCGACGACGACGACGACGACGACAACGACGACGACGACGATGCCGACAGCATTTGATATCCTGCAGCGCGCGCGCCCCTCCCGACGGGGGAGCCGCCAGTCAAATGCGGCGTATGCGCAATATGCAGACGCAGAGAGAATGGAATGGGATGGGATGCGATGCCCGGCCGCAAATGATGTTGTTGCGGCATTAGAAGCAACTGCAACGAGTGCACATGAACGTGGGCGTCTCTAATCTTGTTTGTGCGGTTTGCTAATCGCTGCGCTCTGATCAGCTCAGCCCGCCTACGGCATTGTGGCACGGCGGATTAGGACCCGTTTGGTTCTCGTCTTTTCTTCCCTGCTCAGTCGGCTGCTGTCAACGTCTTTTGGGCTCATCATTAGCCGTCGCTCGCGCCATTGTCTGTCTCACTGACTTTCATGGCTCGCATCGGCATTGGGAGATTGACATCTGTCGGCCGCTCGCTTGATGTCAGCTCGTCCTTTTCCTATCCTGTCTCGTCTGCTATTAGATTTCTCTCTCCCTCTCTCCAGCAAGTCATTAGCCTCGTCTGCGGCCAATCTCCCCAATGCCGCACACTGATCTAACTGTCGTATTTGGCCTCATTTCACTTTCGATCTGCGAGTTTAGCCTGCCTGGCTTAGCTGCTCGAATGGTTTCTTTTAAAGTCTTTGGAATCTCAATTTGTCTCTTGAGCTCTTAAAGCTTTTTCCTGCAAGAATTCATTAATTTTTGTTTGCTATTCTCTATTTTTTGGAGCTCTAGCTGTATTTTGCTTATTCTGGAACTTGTCTATCAATAATCAACTTTTAAGTCTTCTCAAGAAGCTTTCACCTTCTCCTATCTTCGTCTCTCCCATTCTTATAATCTACATCTCCCCCTCTCTCTCACTCTCCCCTCTCTGCCTTTTGTTTTAAGCTCAGCGCTTGAAGTCGCCTCTTTAAGACTGAGTAGCCAAGCATTCAGCCCACATCTCTGGCCAACTGGCAGCCATCATTGCAGCGTGTGCCAAATACCAAGGAAATATTTCTGTTCTTTTTTATGAAAAACTTGGCCGTTGCCGTTGCCGTTGCCGCTGCCGCCACGCAATTGTTTTTCCAGTTATTTCTTGTTGTTTTGCTTTTCATTTCTGTTTGGGGGCACACAAGACGTGGCACTCGTATTTTTCGCATGGCCGTCAACTTGATTTGAATATTAAAAAATTCCAAAACATAAAAGGTATTTTTATTTGTGATATTTTGTCGCACCTCAGCGACAACGTACTTGCCACCTCGTCAACGTCTCTCCACACGACAGCGAAATTAAGTCAAAAATGCGGCCATGCCTTTTCATACCACGAAACTGGTCTGGCCCTGGGCCTGAGCCTGGACTGTTGAGTTGAGTTGAGTTGGGGATTTTTGTTGTGTTTGCTTTTGTTTTTGTTTTTATTTATCACGGATCACAGTCAACGGCCCGGTTTAATTTAACATAAAAGCGCGTTCACCATTAGGCGCTTAAACCAACCCCCTACTAACTAACTAACCGCCCTTCCTTCCCTCCCCGCTTTTTATGGGCCATTGAAATTTATGAGGCATGCTCAGGTTTTTATTAGATTTTAACTAGCCTAATATATAGGACTGGCGCCAGGTCCAGGGCCAGGTCCAGGGCCAGGGCCAAGCCGGGCTGGGCTGGGCTGGGCCCCAAAACGCAACGTGCTAAAAACATTAAATATGTTAATAAGTTTCAACGCCCCACCCACAGAAGGAGCGCGAGAGGGAGGGAGGGAGGCTGAGAGAGTGAGAGAGCCAGAACAAGCGCAAAAACTAAATGTTCAAGTTTTGGCACCAGAATTCTGAGGTTGACACATTTGGTAACGAGACATGAAAATGAAAATGAAAACGAAAACGAACCACTGCACCACTGAGGGAAAGAGTGGTGGTGGTGGTGGTGGTGGCGGCGGCTCTTAAGTACCGTCGGTCACGTCAACGCCACTCGAAAAAGTCACAGCTCGCCAGGTCGCCAGCTCGAGCTGGCATTATGCTAATGCCTAATGCCCAATGCCTAATGCGCAATGCGCAATGCTAATGCCCCGCCTGCCCGACCGCCACCCATATGACAGATGTCTGGGCGCAGTCGCTGGCCTCTGGAATCTGATGGCGTTTCGTTTTATCTGCGTGTAGCTAGCTGTACGCAATTGAGGTTAACACTTGCCCACTCAAGGCAACCGGCTGATAAGATTGCAAATTAACTAAAGTATGCACGGCGCGGTCGAGAGGAGCGAAATAATAATTTACCACAAAATGGCAGGGCGGGCAGAGGGCAGAGGGCAGAGGGAGTGAGAGAGGGAGAGAGAAAGAGATGGACAAACAAACTTAAGAGCGAAAGAAGGAAGGAAGGAAGGAAAGAAGGATTTTAGCTAATGAATGAGAAGCAAAAAAACGATGAAAAGGGAAAGATATGGAAAAAGAAAGAGAGGGAATGCAGAGAGTGAAGCAAAGAAGCAAGGAGAAGCGAAAAATGGATAGAAAAAAGCAAACTGACAAAAGTCGAGTATGTTTCCCTTTATATAAAAACAGATAGAGAGAGAGAGACGCACTGAGAGAAAAGAAAGAGACCCTGAAAAAAAACAAGAGAGAGAGCGATAGAAATTCCCTAAGAGATCGAAGCAGAAATAAACACGCAAAGCAGCTGTCATCCTGATCTTTCGACTTTATGAAACAGAAAAGTGCTAAAGCCGAGTCTCATTCTTTATATAGAATGATATAGAAAGAAAGAGAGAGAAAGAGACACTGAAAGAACGGAACAGCCTAGGAAGCTACGGTGAGAATCCTCCTTAGAATTCCTTACTTCAACTATGAGTTGAAATCCAAACTAAGAACTTTTATATGTGCAAGCGAATTGAGTATATTATTATTAATTATTATATTATTTTTAATTATTATATTATTAATAATTATTATATTATTAATAATTATTATATTATTATTAATTATTATATTATTATTAATTAATTTTATATTATTATTAAATATTATATTATTAATAATTATTATATTATTATTAATTAAGTATAAAAACTAAACTTTTTGTGCTGCTCAGCCCCAGCCCCAGCCCCAGCCCCAGCCCCAGCCTCCGGCTCATATAAAAAGTGAAGTAGATTTTGCAATTTGCTGCTCACAAACGGCTGTCGATGAACTTCAGCTGGTTTATTGTCGAGCTGTGAAGTGAAAAACTATGAAAATATTTTAGCAAAATTCCCAAAATGCTGCCAGAGTGAACTCCTTTCGGTCTCGCCCTCTCTACCTTTACCTCTCTCTCTCTCTCTCGCGCTCTCTCTCTCTCTCTCGCTCTCTCTCTCTCTCTCTCTTTCTTTCTCTGCACGCATTGCGTGTGGCATAAAGGAAATACACGCAGCTCGGCTGAGAAAGGATAATTGAGGGACCTGGGCCGAGTGAGCTGGCGGCGCGGGCCCGGGCGTGGCATCCACTTGTAAAACTGTTTGCCAAAAATATGCGAGCAATTAAGGCAACTATTTCCGGAGCAGCAGCCACAGCAGCAGCAGCAGACGCAACTTGCAACAGCTGCTGCAAGCAGACAAAATCTAAAACGCCGCGCGCTGCCCAAGGATGCGCGCAGGACACGATTCAAGCTGCTGTTGCCTAATCTGCCCAACAGCAGCACAAAACTTGATCGCAAACTGATAGCCAATGGGTTTCGGTTTCGGCTTCAGTTTGTTTTTTTTCTTTCCTTCTCATTTTTGTTGTTGGGTTATTTATTGTAGCCAAGCTGCAGATACCCTTTGCACTCGCTCGCCTCTCACCTCTCGCCTCGACTGTCTTCACATGCGGATGGCATGATGTATGTTGGTTCCCCGGCCTGGCCTGGCCTGGCCTGGCCTGGCTTGGCCTGGGTGCGTGCGCCGTTCAGCGTCACGATATACGCTTAGATAGTGAGCCGCAGCGCCGCAATTGATGGCATTAGGCATTAGATAAGAAATCAGACATTTATAGGCGCACTGGGACAGGGGCAGGGGCAGGGGCAGGGGCAGTGAGGAAGGTAGAGCTGAAGTAGTTGTTGAGAAACAACATCATAATCATCCAGCGAGCAGAGCTATCATTAAATAGCTTAGGGGTTAGCCCAGCACTCAGCAGGGTTGAGCACCGCCAAGGGTAGCAACTAATTTCGCCAGACAAAGAGAGAGCGAGTGAGCGAGAGAGCGAGAGAGTGAGAGAGATTGCTCTTCCAAGCAGCCATTGCCCATGTGAACTACTCATGGCAGACCCTTTTGTTCGGAAATGTCTTGTTGATGGAATGCACAGAAGTTTGCCACAATTAATGCATAGTTAAGAATTGGCAGCGAGAGTCTTAGGCTAAGAGCATAGCATGAGAGACTTGGCACAGGCAAAGCAAGGATTTGGCAATTAAAGTGCTTAAGGCTTGGAAGGGTATGACCCTATGACCCTATGGCGCCACGGATCTAGCTGAGTATATGAGAAAGTCTAAGAATTAAACGACTCTTGGCTTAGGTGAGTATTTTTTTTTTGTAGTTTAAAGTAAAAATTGAAAAATTTATCAAATATAAAGTGAAGAAGAAGAGGGAGAAAGGCAGAGCCAGAGAGAGTGGCGAAAAGGGAGACAGAGAGCATAACTGATATTTGACTCAGCTCTAATTGAAATCGTAGCATAGATGGTGCCAAACAGCACTTATTTATGGTACAATTTAGTATCTATTATCTCTAGTCTAGTCTAGTCTAGTCGAGTCTAGTCTATATAGCTAACAGCAACTGCATTCGAATTCATATTGATTGATGTAAAGCTCGCTAACAGCTACTTAACATCGCTCCATCAACATAGCTCTAACATAACTCTATAAATGTCTATGTATCTATAATTATATATATTCTTATCTTTATAGATATACTTCTATATATTCATAGCTCTAATTATAATTCAGCTTTGAATGTTTTTAGCTCTTTATAAAATTATATAAAAATATTTCCCATAACATGTTAAGTTTGTGTCAAACCACACTTTGGCTGGCTGCAAGAAAGTTTTACTTTAGCTTTATTAAAGAGGAATCTGTTACTCTCTCTATCTCTTTCTCTTTCTCTATATATATACATATATGTAATAGTTGTTTGATTCATTTAATTGGCTCCATATTGAAAATGGAGGCAAAGCAACCACGAGCCACAGCCAGAGCCACAGCCTGGGCCAGGACCAGTCAGTCCTTGGTCTCTGCCACGGGGTCTGCTGTCAACTTCAAAGCAGCCTTTCAAGTTGTATTTTGGGCAACACCTAGCAGGCAAGACAAGAAGACTACCTGCCTGACTATGACAGACAAATTGGCCATATCCCATATCTCAATACCCACACACACACACACACACACCCGCACAGAGACGGGCGGGCGGTCGGTCGGTCGGGCGGTTGGACGCAGATGATTTTGCGGGCCGCCTTTGATTTTCTAAGCGAATTGTTTCAAGACAAGCCACAGGAGGAACGGTCTGGAGGTCTGGAGCGGGCTGCAGGATAACAGGATAAGGATTGAAAAGGCTTGACAGGACATGTGAGCTTCAATTAATTTGATTTGCGTTCTAAGGGCCAGTCGAGAACCGGAAATGGAACTCCACTTCAGTTTATTTGTCAACTTGGCTGTGATAAATTTTTTGCGCTTGGTCTGCTGCGCAAGGGCGACGATGGCGACGACGACGACCACTTGGCCATGGCTGAATGAGCACACAACGAGCCACTGCAGATGCCATTTGAAGATGGCCAACTATGCTTTGAACTATAAATGAAACTAATGCCAGACAGACAGACAGACAGACAGACAAAGCGAGCTGGAGTTGGAGTTGGAGTTGGCAGCACTTTGGGTCGTTAGGTCCTTGCCGCTGCAGCTGGACCGCTACTTGACAATCTCTCAGGGCACAGCATGAAGTGCCCTCGAGCAGAGAGAGAGAGAGAGAGAGGGAGCAGGAGGGCAGCGGCTGGGTGGGGCCGCTTAATTGGCAAAGCCATTGCGCCAGCTACAACAATTAAACGCATTAGGCAACACCTCAGACACTGAACGAGAGGCGGCCAACCCTCGGTGCGGTTCATTTCAATAATTTTTGTGTGCTTTAGGGTTGCGACAGCCGCAATATGGCCGACACACAAACACATGCACACACACACACACACACGCTTGCAGCTTGGGGCGTTTTAAAACGCGCGCGTTTTTTTTTTCTTCTTCTAAGTGCATTTCAATGTCGACTCAGGTTGGCAGGTCAAATAGGCATGCGAGCACGGTTCAAATATATATAATTATATGGATGTGGGTGGCGGATCGAGGATGGGGCATGGGGCGACTGGGGCATGGGGTGGCAACGACTTACTGTTGTTTTGACACGCAGCCAGCGGGCACAAATGGTATTAAAAGCAATGCAAAAGGTGAGAACGAAGCACGAGCGGGGCTGACCTCGGTTCCAGGTGCCGTACGGCGTCCGTCGACCGTCGACCGTCGACCGCCGACCGCCGACTGCTGACCGGCGACCGCAAAATGTGTTAAATTATAGATTTGAGCGTTTGCTGAGAGCGACAACAGCTGTTGGAGCAGGCTCTCCATCTCCCTCCCCCTCTGCCTCTCTGCCACTCTGCTCCGCTCTTGGGCGGGGAACACACGCAGCGCCTTGTGTCGGCGCGCGGCGTTTGAACTAAGCGAAATTAATGGCCAACACAGGCTACTTAGCGGAGGAGCCAAAGCCCACGCACATAGAGAGAGACAAGAACGAAGTCGTTGCTGCCGCTGCCGCTGCCGCTGTAGCCCTTATGGCATTCGCTGATGTCTGCGCCGTCTTGTTCGGCGCGCGCGATTTATGACTTGGCATGCAAAGAGGCAAAGCACGGCAAAAAGGCGTACGACGGACGTCGGACGTCGGACGGCGGGTGGCGGCGGGGCCGCCCGGCCAGCAGACATGACAAAACTGCATGGCGCCCGCCAGCGTCGCCATCATTGAGCGCGGCGCGCTGTGTTTCTTTTTCTTTCCTCTTTTTTTTTTTTTTTTTGCCCACCCGTTGCGACGCCGCCGCCGCCGCCGCCGCCGCCGCCGCCGCCGCCGCCTGATCAATAAAAAAGACTGCAAAATTTGCGCAGCAGTTGATGAAATTTACGCGATCGGCATCGGCGAAGTTCAAAAGCATCGGCCTTGGCGGCTAAGCAAACTGACCACCGAGCAGCCACCGAGCACCACCGAGCAGCACCGAGCAGCCACCGAGCAGAGCAACGCCAAAAGCCAAGCCGCCAATTTGTTTGCCGCTCGCGCCCACTGCGCCCCGGCAATGAAACGAAACGAAAGTTGTCGTCGTCGTCGTCGTCGTCGTCGTCGTCGTCGTCGTCGTCGTCATAGACGCCGTTCCTGTCTTTATGCGCGTCTTATCCGTGCGTGTGAGAAGTTTTAGATAAGCGGCCGTCTGTCTGCCTGGGCTGTGGCGCTGCCTGCCTGCCCGCTTGGCTGCCATACTTCAAAGTGGACACCGGGCACCGCTTAAGGCATTCGCCATTCGCCATTCGCCAGCTACGCAAGTTTCGCATTGATAAGCCAGCTGGCAGCAGCGAGTGTTAGGTGCCGGCCGGCGCAGCTTCCTCCCTCCAAGCATGTGTTTGATATAGTTAGATAATCGTTGCTTTGAAGTCGCCAGCAGCAGCCGCTGCAGCACGTGGTCGCCTCAAGTTGTCAGCGGCAGCAGCAGCAGCAGCGGAAATGCGAGCGGAAAAACGGGAAAACATTTTCTGTTTCTGCATTTCGAATCGAATCGAGCGTCAGCCACATATCAACTTTGCAGACATTTTAATACTCGCATTGGAGTAAAATCCGAGACTCTCTGAAATACTCTGAAACTTAACTTTCCGAATTACTCCTAATTTTTTACTGAGCACAAAATGTTATGATAAGCATTGCAAGTACTTAAAACGAGCCAGAATTTATATTCCGAATCACTCCGAATAACACCGAAATACTCTTAGAATACTTTTAGCCCAGCACTTCAATGTTAAACACAAATTAACAGCAAAAATGCATTATTTGCATTACTCCGAATCAGTCCGAATCACTCCGAATCAGTCCGAATTACTCATTGAACACCTTTTACTATCAAACCTATGTTAAACGGTCTTTGGCAGCAATAATGCATAATGCACACTACTCCGAATCACTCCGAATCAGTCCGAATTACTGATTAAACACCTTTTACTGTCAAACCTATGTTAAACGGGCATTGGCAGCAATAATACATAATGCACACTACTCCGAATCACTCCGAATCAGTCCGAACTACTCATTGAACACCTTTTACTGTCAAACCTATGTTAAACGGGCATTGGCAGCAATAATGCATAATGCACACTACTCCGAATCAGTTCTAAACACTCCGAATTACTCCGAAACACTCCGAATTTACTCTTCGAGAATACCTACTACATCGAACGCATACAGAGATGCCGCATTCAAACACACTTTCTAGTTGTCAAAGCGATTTACTCCGAAACTCTTGTGGCCTGTCAAGTTTCGTAGCACCTATGCCGTTGTTGTTCAGTTACGAATGATAAAATATAAAATAAATATAATATATCGTGTGTATTTGTTGGACACGTTTGATGTTGTCTGGATCTAGGGCTTAAATAACTAATGCGGTAAACAAAGAAGACGTACAGTACTTACAAATCCATGTTTATCACTAATATTGTTGGTCAATTTTAATTTGTGAAATGAAACAACTTTTTGCATCCATTGCTCACCCGTTGTGGGCGAATCTGGATGGATGTACATGCGTTTTGGCATTTCAGGATCCGCTTTTCCAGCGACCATCCAGCGACTGAAAAATGGAGTATAATTTATTGATAGTGATACGCACACACACACACACACACACATACGCTGGGGCGCAGGCGCAGGCGCACACACACACTTACCTATTGTGAAATTTATAACGATAATCATCCGCCGCAACGATATCCAGTAGCAATATGTATTTAGCCTTGGCATCCAGACCCGAAACACGAAATTTCATTTGCGGAAACATTTGTCTGCAAGCACAAAGAGTGGGAGAGAGAGAGAGAGAGTTGTGGTTAGAGCGAGCTGGAGCACAGGTCATTTTGGCTGGGTAATCAAATAAAACATTAATCAGCACGGCATAAAGCCTAAACGCAGCAGCGGTTCTCAGGGGGCCCACCAGCGGGCCCCAAGCCAATGTGCACACACACACACACACACACACACACACACACACACACGCACACACACAATCACAATCATCATCATCATCATTATCAGTGCCTGGCGAAAAGCAAACAAAACCCCCAAACGGCGATCGGCCGAGGAGTCGCGAGGAGTCGCCACGTCGTTGCCAGGTTATCAAGTGGCGCCAAGCCGCAAATTGTTTCCAGCTCCAGACTGGCGTTCGACCGCAGCCGTCCGAAATTCAAATTGGCCACGGCCATGGCCATGGACACGGCCACGGCTAAGACTGAGGCTTGTTGATTAGCCTTAGTCCATGTTCTGGCCATGTTGGTGGCAATGCGCAAACTCGAAAATTACATGGCCAAGTCGAGGCGATCAGAGACCAGGCTCAGGCTCAGGCTCAGGCTCAGGCTCTGTGCCTTAGCTAACCACCCAAGTAAAGGGCTGCACCCTCACACACACACACACACGCACACAGAGAGCCACACACACACACACACACACACACAAATATGAAAATTATAAGTTTAAGTAGCAATCACTCAATCGCTGCTCTGGTCGCCGTCTTCGACTGCGGCGACTCTGGTCGAGCGCCAGCGCCTCATGAATCAAATTTAACGAACGTCTTGTTCATGTTCACAGATCATCATCAGCTGCGCCTGCATTTTGATAAAAAAAAAAAAAAAAAAACCAAAAAAAAAAAAAAAGCGAAAAGAAGAAGAGGAAACAAACTCCAGCAAAAAGGCCCCCAAACAAGCCCGGGCCAACAGCAGAGCCTGACTCTGGGCAGAGGCTAACAAGCTGACTGATGTCTGACTGCCTAAATGACTAACTGACGAACGGACGGACGGACAGACGGACAGACGAACGGACGAACGGACGGACAGACTGAAAGACAGGCCAAGGCACTAACTGAACGAACTGCAACGATGTTTCTATTTAGAGAGCAGCAAGTGGGCAGAGATGCGCCAGCTGGGCATACACGGCCACAGGCATACGCTGTAAGTGCACAAAACTCAGGCTAGACAAAAGTAAGCTCTGAGAACTTGGCTCAAGCGCTACGACATCTATTTGTAGTCAGATTTGTGTGTTGCCTAGGCTCTGCCCCAATCACTTGCTGCACATGGCTAAGCATCAGCGTCGTCATTTACAGGGTATTCATACGCTTGCCAAAAGATTGAAGCCAGCCCACGTCTTTCAGCCTTCGTCTGCCTTGAGCTCAGCTCCCCCGGCCCCATCCGCCCCCACGCCCCACGTTCGAATGCCTTTTTGGACTGCAAATTATTTTTTATTTGCGAGCCAGCAGCAAACGAGACTCGAAACGAGGCTGAGACAGAGACTTGGGACATGGAACTGGCTGAGCTGAGACTGAGACTGGGACTGGGACTGAGGCCGTGGCACGTCTGCCTGGTTAGTTGGGCTCCTTTTGGCATCGTTTCTGTTCTGCTCCTTTTTTTTTTTTATTTTTGGGTTTTGTTGCTGTTGTTGTCTTAACTGAATAGCTCGTTAACATTATTGAGCACTTGGCGCCAGTTGTTGGCAGCTTGTTATAGCCAGAGTCAGAGCCAGAGTCGGAGTCGGAGTCGGAGCTCGAGTCGCGACGCATAGCCCCATAGCCGCAAGCGCCAACTGGAGCCAAGACGCTTGGCCCCTAAAAACAAATCGGCCCACCACACGCGCACAGCAACACAGCCCCACCCCCCAGCCCCAACCACACTCGTCTGTGTGGCACCTCCTCCGGGCTGTGCCTGTATGTGTGCAGCTCGAGCTGTGCTCGACAACAAAACGATTTGCTCTCGTTTGTGTTTGCCAAAGTTGAAGCTGTAGCTGTAGCTGGCTCTTCTGCTGCTGCTGCTGCTGCTGCTTTTTCTTCTGCTTCTTCTTCGTCTTCTTTAGCTTCTTCTTCGTCTCTGGGCTTCGTGCAAATCGTTACGTGTAAAACTTGCACCTTTTGACCGAAAGTTGTTTGTTTTGTTCAAGGGGCCACACATTATTTCTTTCTTTCCTCCTTGTGTGTGTTTTTTTTTTTTTGCCCCAGCTAATTCAATTTCCTCATATGCCCACAGCTCGCGCTCTCTCACTCACTCTCTGGTCTGTTTACTGCCGCCGCCGCCGCCGCCGCTGCTGCTGGCTGTTTTTATTGCAGAGCAATAACAAACAACAACGAGCTGTTAATGTGGCTTGAAAGTGTTTGGCAGGCTACTTGGGCTCGACCCAGCTCGCTGCTCACAGAGACCCAGAGCCCATAATTAAGCCTAATTAAGCCGACGACTGTGCGTCCGACTGACTGTGTGTGTGAGGTGTTGCTGTCCCGCTGCAATACTCAGTCACTCTGGCTCACTCACTCGCTCGCATCCCTATTGAGGTTAATGGCTAATCAATTAGCCCTGGCTTCAAGCACTTGGGCTCGGCTCCTGCTGCCTGCTGCCTGCTGCCCTCGGCCTGCACCGCTGCCTGTGCGATTGAGTTGTAATTGGCATTTCGATTTGCCATTGACATGCTCCGAGCCCAAAGTCAAAGCCAGAGCCTCAGATAACGCTGATATTACACACTCACACACACATATATATATATATATATATGTATGTATCCATGCTGCCCGAATTACGTAATGTCGGAACGGTAAACGTTATCAAATAGCCGGCAAGGTGTGCGGCATATCAAAAGGCAGCGAACCTGCACCTCAGCCCGAGTTTCGTACTAAGTGAAAGGTGACTTTATCTAGTTACGTAGAGCTTGGGAGTGCGCTCGCCTAGCTAGAGCCGAAGGGCTAGTTAAGGAAGGAGGGCGAGTGGAGGAGAAAGAGAGAGAGAGAGAGAGAGAGAGAGAGAGTGAGCTATGAACTAGGATGGTAGACTAGGCTCAACCTACTCTAAGGGAAACCTCATTTTGTTAATGCCTGTCGCTCTGGACTGCTTCTGAATCTAGCTAAGCGTTAAGCTCTGCTTCTTCTCCTACTCCTATCTCCTGCCCCTTCTACTCTCTTTTCAATATTCCTTCAATATATTTTATTTATATTTTTTTATATTTTATAATATTTTATATTTATATTTTTATATTTTATAATTTATATTTTATTTTTTATATTTTATATTATATATTTCATATTTTATTTTTTTATATTTTATAACTAATACTTTATTTTTTATATTTTATATTCAATATTTTATAATTTATATTTTATATTTTATAATTTATATTTTATTTTTTTATATTTTATAATTCATATTTTATTTTTTATACTTATATTTCTTATTTTATATTTTATTTTTTTCTATATTTTATAATTTATATTTTAATTTTTATATTTTATATTCTATATTTTATAATTTATATTTTATTTTTTTTTTTTATATTTTATATTCTATATTTTATATTCTATATTTTAAAATTTATGTTTTATTTTTCATAATTCATATTTTATATTTCATATTTCATATTTTATAATTTATATTTTACTTTTATATTTTATATTGCATATTTTATAATTTATATTTTATATTTCATATTTTATAATTTATATTTTATTTTTTATATTTTATATTCTATATTTTATAATTTATTTTTTATTTTCCATATTTCATATTTCATATTTTATATTTTATATTGCATATTTTATAATTTATATTTTATTTTTTATATTTTAAATTTAATATATAATACACATATATATTTAAATCATTTAGCTTCATTCACAGTCAGCCAAATGGCAATTAGATGCTGCCGATGACACACACACAGACAGACACACACACAGACACGGGGACCGGCAGGCAGCTCCTGTGGCACAGTGGCACATTTAAAAGGCGTTGCGCTATCGGCCGCAGCTAAATGCTGTCCATTGATGCACCTGTGCAACGGCGTCGCTTATCGTTGAGGTTGAGGGTTCAAAGACGCTGCCTGCCAAAGAAGCGTCAATTGTCAATGTTTTTTATCTGCTACTCAAATCGACTGACTCTCTGTGTGTGTGTGTGTGCGTGTGTGTGTGTGTGGGGCAGAGCAAACAAGACGCATGTTAAGACAAAGGCGCTGGCAAAATGCAGACTCGCTCGCCTTGTTGGAGGTTTGTCAACAAGCGCGGGGATTAAAGTAGCACCTGCAGCTGTCAGCCACAACAGCAGCAGCAGCAGCAGCAGCAGCAGCAGCAGCGGCGGCCACGGCGACGGCTGTTGACAGTTCGCCTTTGTGACAACAAAATTGTTGTCGATTTTTTATATATTTTCGTTTCTCGTTTTTTTCTTGTGTCGCCTTTCGTTGTTTTAGTTTTGTCTTACAGACAGCGAGGGGGCGAGCGACACGAGATATCCTTTAATCTCTTTGGGCAGGTTTGTCAACACATTTGGGATGTGCATCGATAACTATCGATAACTGGCGCAAGGGTGCATATATTTAACATGGAGATTACAGGGCTCTTTACATATGCTCCCAACGAGTCGAGTCGAGCCGGGAGCCCAATTGGGCAGCAGCTGTTGGCATTTAATTTGAATTTTATTGAATTTCAATTGCATGCAAATTGTCAACTGCGAAATGTGAAATTTATTTGACAAATTTTTCGGGCGATTTAACTGAAATTAGCATTTGACTTGCACGTCAAAGCGGATGTCAGCGACAGCTGCTGCCTCCCTATACTAATTACATAAGCAACAGATGAAAATGTTGAATGCAATTGCTAAAAATTCTTCAAAGTGCTTGTCAAAGTGCATGTCAAAGTGCATGTCAAAGTGCATGTCAAGTGCTTGCATACAGTTGATCAATATAAAAATTTTGATATGTATGTTAAACTTGTTGTCAAACTTAATGGTAAATTAAATTCTATTTTCTAAGTGATTGTCAAAGTGAATGTCAACTCAAACTACCCAAGAAGGTGACTTTATTTTTCACAAATATAATGCATATTCCGCTTTTGCTCTCAACATGAACATTAAAGTAGCCGTTAAACTGACTGTCAACGTAAAATATCAATTACTGCAGAAAAATGTTAAGTAAATTTGAGTAATTTGCTAAATAAAAATGAAAAATAGTTCAAGCTGAACGTCAAAGCAGTTGTCAAAGTCACTGTCAGCGCCCGCAGCAGCAGCAACAGCAGCAGCTGCAGCCATAAAGACTAATTACCCACAGCGCAGAGAGCAGCACAGGTTGCTGCTGGCATGCGTAGGGGCCGGGGCCGGGGCCGAGGACGAGGGGGCGCGGTCAGCGGGCATGGGTAAGGATAGGAACAGGGTAACCCAAATTAGTTAAACCAATAAACTGACAGCGACCGCTTACGTCTGCTTATAGGCCATATTTCAAGTCTATATAATAATAAAACAATTTATGAAGGCATAACAACAGATAACCCTCCTGCCCTCCTACACTCCTCCTCCTCCTTTGCCAACACTCTCTCCCTTTCCCTCTCCCTCTCCCTCTCCCTCTCTCACTCGCGTCCTGCCCCTTGCTGGCTGTCAGTTAGCGGCAACGCCCACCAGCGTCTCAGCCTGGCTCGTTGCGGCTCAGAATGAATGGCCATGTCATTAGGCGGGGCTCAGACGCAACCGGACCGGAGGGACCGGGCGACCCGCTGAGCGCTGATGCCTCAACAACAACAACAACAACAACAACAACAAAGGCAATCCTGTTGCCAGGCTGCGACTGTTGCTTGTGTGGCGCTAGGATTAAGTGCTCAGCTGTCCGGCGCGCTGTGGGAATTCGGTGCCCAGGCGCTTCCAGCTCGAATATTTTTATACGTTCAAAAATATATATAATATATTAAGCATAAATAACTTCCAATCCACACACACACACACACACACACACGGCTCTATAAATCAAATCGCATGTAATTACAATTTGTGCGCTTAATTATGGAAAATGCGTGAAACGAGCCGCGGCCAAATGCGACTCAATCTCAAGTGAACGAAACGAATTTCAAATGCTCTGCAAAGAAACTGTTCCCCTCTTTGATCTATTGTTATCTCTTTGTATTTATCTACCACTAATTCGGCTATGCACGTGCTCAGCTAAAATGGGAATACCAGCAAGCATGCCCAGCTCCCAATAAGTAATACCCACTGCAACTTGAGAGCTATAAATACAAGGATTATTTATTATATAGAATACTCATATAAAAATATATTCTTGAAGGATTACATATATCTATTAAGACTGCAATGTAGATCTCATTATGTCTCTCTCTATTCCATTCTATCTATTCCTCTATCTCTTGTCCTTCTTTGTCTATCTGCCTCTGCCTCTGCCTCTATCTCTATCACTATCCTTCTCTGTCACTCTCTCTTTCTGTTTCTCTCTCTCTCTCTATGTCTATCTGCCTCTGCCTCTATCTCTATCACTATCCTTCTCTGTCACTCTCTCTTTCTGTTTCTCTCTCTCTCTCTTTCTGTTTCTCTCTCTCTCTCTCTATGTCTATCCTCTGCCTCTGCCTCTATCTCTATCACTATCCTTCTCTGTCACTCTCTCTTTCTGTTTCTCTCTCTCTCTCTATGTCTATCTCTATCACTATCCCTCTCTGTCACTCTCTCATTCTGTTTCTCTCTCTCTCTCTCTCTATGTCTATAACTACCTTTGTCTATCTCTCCCTCTCCTTCTCTCTTTCTCTATCTTTCGCTTTCTCAGTCTTACTCTCTCTCTCTCTCTCTCTGGCTCTCTTCGACAGAGCCCTGTCTATATTAGCTTTTCTCTTGTATTTTCTCTCCCTGTCCCCCTCTCCCTCTCTCTCGTTCTCCTTTTCTGTATAATTTCTACTCTTTCTCTTATTCTTCTCAATTGTTTCTTACTTTTTCTCTTACGTTTGGCCTATATTTGTCTATCTTTCTCTATTTATCTTTTTCTATATATATATTTATTTTTCTCTCTTTCGCCCTGTCATGCCTCCATTTTCATTCGGCCTTGTCTATTTCTCTCTTATCTTCTTCCTTCTGTTTTCTTCTTTTCCCATTTTTATATCCTTTCGTTCTCTACTGCCCCTCTCTCTCTACTGCCCTCTTTTCCTCTCTCTCTCTCTCTCTCTCTCTCTGCCCCTGTCGCTTTCTCAGACTCAAACCAAACGATCGACTGATCCGATTGGATTTTGCTTCGGTAGAGTATGCAGCATCTGAGCCACAGGCTGGGCTTATCATCGTCAGCTCATGTAGCAGATAAGAATTTGGTAGTCTAAGGTGGGGGGAGGGCCGATGATGCGGGGGCTGTCAACAGCGACGGCAAGCGGTCGAGCCGGGGGCAAGGCGCATAACTCAGCGCGTCTTCGCAGCAAGTGCTTGATAACTAGGCAGCGCAGAGCAGCTCTTGCCTCCTCACCCCCTCCCTTCTACCCACGCTACCTCTGTCTCTCTCTCTCGCTAGCACAAAAAAAAACGTGCTGAACCCGTTGGCCCCTTCGAAATATTTTTATTTATTTTTTTTTTTTTTTTTTTTTTCTGGGCTCTTGTTCTAATCTCTCGCAGTTTCGGCCGCGCGTCAAGTTGGTTTTTGTTTGTTGTTTCGATTTAATTGTTATGAATTGAAATGCAGTTGTCGAGCGCCAGCCAACCCCCATCCGCCAATCGATAAGGGCCCAATCGGGGTGTGGGGGATGCGACTCTTTGGTGTTGATTTATGTGGCATTTGTTGTGTCACTTCGCCGACTCAAGACGCAACTGACATTCCGAAGATCTATAGCTGGGAGCAGTGAATTATTGCTCCATCGATAAGAACATTCCATATGGAGATGTGCGTATGTGGGGTGTGGGGTGTGGGGTGTGGGGGCCATCGTATCATGTCTTCGTTTATAACTCTTATATCTCATGCATCTATCAGCCAAAAAGCGAAAAGCTTATCTAACTCAGCTCGTTCGATCGCCTAAATCATAGCTGGCCACAATTAGTCGCCCTTCAAGTTACCCCTAAACACACACACACACACACACACACACACACGCACACTTAAGCCGCGTCCACTTAGCTAACTCCCAATTCACATTTATTTTATTTGTTACATTTTGTTTGCATAATACTCTAATTTTATTTTATTTTATTTTTGTTTTCCTGCTTATTACAGTTATTATTTACATGGGCGCCACAACGCCCCTGCGCAGCCCACGCCGCTCTGACGCTCGTTTCAACCACTCCCCCCCCAGACACGAATCCAACTCGAATCCGAGCACCTCAAATGGCCGTCGCTTTTGTTTGTTTGATTGTTTTCGGGCGTTTTTTTTTTCTTTTCGTTTTTGTCATAATTGCTCATAATTGCGGCTGCTGTCAAGCACACACGCACACACATGCACTCACGTGCACACAAATGCACACGCACACATGTGCGCCATTTTTGCTCAACATTTTTGGTCGCCGTCGCCATCATTTTCGGTCAATTGACACAGGCAAACAAAACACACGACGACAACAGCGACGCCGACAGTTTGCACACCCTGGCCTCGGACTTTGCCAACGAGCCCAACACACCAGCCCATTCCCACCCCTTGCCGTATGCACGTTCGCTGGCTCACTCGCTCGCGCTGTCTTAGTCTCAAAAAAAAAAAAAAGGAAAAAAAAAGCAACAGCACAAAAATACAAAGTTCTGCACACATTGTTTGCTCTCGCTCGCGCTCTTGTTCTGCCCGCACGCAGTTCATTTGTGCTGCATGCGGTTTAGCGCGTGTGCGCAAGCGAGATAGCGCACGCCCCCGCACAACAGTTTTATTTGGTGCTTTTGTCTCGCTGTCTCTCTGTAGATACATATGTGTGTGTGTGTGTGTGTTGGCATTTTGCTTTGTTTGTTTTGTGTTTTGCTTAATTTTTATTTTTGCGCTGTTGGTCAGTTGTTTTGTTGTTGCCGTTTTGCTTGTCCTATGCCCAGCGCTCTATCTGTGTGCATAAGCGTATCTGTGTGTGTGTGCGAAGGCACATGTGTTTGCTCATTTCACTACACTTGTCACGCCGTCGACAACGAAGGCGAAGGCAAAGGCGACAGCGACTGCGATAGCGACAGCGGCAGCGCTGCCTCTTTTGCATGCAAAGCAGCAAACGGTTGTTATTATTGTTGTTGTTGTTGTCGCTGCTTAATTTTGATTTTGATTTGCCAGTTTGTTGCTTTATTGTTGTTTCGTCTTTTTTTTTTTTTTTGCTGCTCATCTTCAACTCGTTTATATAAATTTCGTTGATGAGTTTTAATATTTTTTTTTGCAGTTTTGTTTTGCGTGTGCTTTTGCCGCCGTTTTATGCTACTTGTCGCTTATTTAAGGCAATTTATTTATTAATTTTTGTTTTTCTGCCTGCGCGCCCTCGCCGTCTCGCTCGCTCACATACTGTTTAATATGCATGCCGCTGGCTGCTTGCGTTGTGTGATTTTTCGCACAATAATCAAAAGCCCCAACAACAGCAACAGCAACAATGAGAGGCAGAAAAAATGAAAACAATTTTGCAGTAATTTTTATTTCAATTGCAACTTTTTTAAGTGCTCTTGCTGTTGTTTTTTTGCTCTAATTGAAGTTGGAAATTAAAAAAAATAAATCTTTTTATAAGTAGTTAAATATACATATAATTGACTGAAACAATAGATAGATAGATAGATATAGATATAGATATATAATATAGATATAGATATAGATATAGATATAGATATAGATATAGATTTAGATATAGATATAGATATAGATATAGATATAGATATAGATATAGATATAGATATAGATATAGATATAGATATAGATATAGATATAGATATAGATATAGATATAGATATAGATATAGATATAGATATAGATATAGATATAGATATAGATATAGATATAGATATAGATATAGATATAGATATAGATATAGATATAGATATAGATATAGATATAGATATAGATATAGATATAGATATAGATATAGATATAGATATAGATATAGATATAGATATAGATATAGATATAGATATAGATATAGATATAGATATAGATATAGATATAGATATAGATATAGATATAGATATAGATATAGATATAGATATAGATATAGATATAGATATAGATATAGATATAGATATAGATATAGATATAGATATAGATATAGATATAGATATAGATATAGATATAGATATAGATATAGATATAGATATAGATATAGATATAGATATAGATATAGATATAGATATAGATATAGATATAGATATAGATATAGATATAGATATAGATATAGATATAGATATAGATATAGATATAGATATAGATATAGATATAGATATAGATATAGATATAGATATAGATATAGATATAGATATAGATATAGATATAGATATAGATACAGGTAAATGCTGCAGCTGCACTTAAGCATAGGAATTTACAAGTATCTCCGGTCTCAATTGACAAGTGGATGCAAAGCAGCACAAAAGATACAAAAAGTATCTCATAGATACGCAAGTGGAAGCACTTGAGAGAAGAAGAAAAAACAGCGCAGGGCGGCGCTTGATAGAATAAAAAAAAAAAAAGAACGAAGATAAAGCTAGGCAAAGATGCAGATACAAATAGATAGGGGGCTAAATGGAGGAGAAGGAGGCCGAATGGGGCGGGGCAGGAGGAGATGAAGCGAGAAAGCAAGGAGACAAACCAGATGGAAGACGCTATTTAAATATTTATGACCAAGTTTTAAATATGCTTCAGCAGCAGCAGACGGAACATGGGGCTGGTGGGGGTTGCTGCCCTTAGCCAAGCAGGGGGTGGGGCTGGGAGGTGGTTGGATCACGCTTTCCGTTAGCTTGTCTTGTTTTTAATTAAATTGTGCGTCAAATGTTTTTCGGCTCGTTGATTTGCGCTCGTCTCTTCACGAATTGTCGACACTGGGCGGGGGCGGCGGAGGGGGCGTGGCCACTGCGTGTCGGCGCGCTGTCAATGTTTGCTTGGCAAAGTGTAAGTAATTTATGCGCATTTAGCGCTTAAGTGAGCTTAAAGCAAAGCCAAGATAAAGAAACGCTTAAGAAACCAAATGGGCGTGGCTGCCCGCTGGTGGGTGGAAGATGGAGCCCGGAGGTAGCACAAAGGAGGCAGAAGAGCAGAGAGCGGACGGCGCAGATTTGGTTTTGGAGTGGCGCCTGCGGCTGGGGCTGCTGGCCAAATTAAATTTAAATATAAATATAGCAACAGTTAGCAATGCGGTCGCCGGACTCGAAGCTGCCACGCCCACTATTTGTTGTAGAGGCGGGGGAGCGCGGGAGGCAGTTGGCATTGATGCCACGCAAATAGAACGAGGCGAAGATGAGCTGGATAAGAGTGGATAATGATGAGAGTGAGAAGAGTGATGCGAGACGGGATATGAATACGGATTAGATGGATGAAAATGGATAAAAGTAACGAAAAATGTGTCAAGGATAACAATGGATAATGATAAAAATTGAAAGATTAATATGGATAAGTTATGGTGAACAATAGATCTCTGATGATATGAATAAGTGATAATGAGCTACGGATAAGAGTGACGGTAAAGATGTTAATGATAATATGATGTGGATAATGATGTAAGTGAGAATAATGATTAATATAGATAAATTATGGTGAACAATAGATCTCTGATGATATGGATAAGTGATAATGAGTTACGGATAAGAGTGACAATAAAGATGTTTATGATAATATGATGTGGATAATGATGTAAGTGAGAATAATGATAAGAATGAATTGGATAGTGCGCAATGGATAAGAGTAACGAGAATGATATCAATGATAATATGAGGTGGATAATGATGAAAGTGAAAATAATGATAAGAATGAATTGGATAGTGGGCAATGGATAAGAGTGATATCAATGATAAAAACGATAATATGGTGTGGATAATGATGAAAGTGAGAATAATGATAAGAATGAATTGGATAGTGGGCAATGGATAAGAGTGATATCAATGATAAAAATGATAATATGGTGTGGATGATGATGAAAGTGGGAATAATGATAAGAATGAATTGGATAGTGGGCAATGGATAAGAGTGATATCAATGATAAAAATGATAATATGGTGTGGCTAATGATGAAAGTGATAAGAATGATTCGAATGAAGATAAGAGTGGATATGGATATGGATATGGAAGAAGAAGTATAGAAATTATTTAGTCAATAATAATTCTGATGGGATGTAAATGGGAAGAACGCCGTGGATAATAGAGGATAAGAATGATGGAACTGATATGAATGCTTAGATCCAGCTGCCCCATACCCACATGAGCTAAATGATGTCAATGAATTGAGAAACATTCGGTGAGTTGATGCAAATAAATATGATTCGGATAATGTGAATGATGAGTTGGGCATATATAAGCAGAGCAACGCAAGCGAGGAAGGTGATGGAATTGAATGAATGATGAGGCTGATCTGAATGAAGAGAATGATGCTAATCAAAGAGACGAGGATCGCAGATGGGAAGGCTTAGGCTACATAGCTACGGGCACTTGCCCAGGCGCACATCCGTTCAAGGCAATCAGCGTGCAACTCGAGAGAGGAAGAGAGCGAGTGAGAGAGAGAGAGAGAGAGAGAGAGAGAGAGAGATTGAGGACGCAGCAGGGGCAGCTGGGGCTAATAACAGTCATCACACACGTCAGACACTCATAAATCCTCAAAGTCAACAAGCTCCAAGAGCGAGAGACAGACATACCAGATAGAGAGAGGGAGAGGGAGACGTAACGAGCCAGAGGAGCCCGAGCAGCCCGAGCAACGGGCGCAACACAAAACAATCAGATTCTAAACGAGCTGCGTTTAAATGTTGTTAACAGGCCCCACAAACTGGATGCCATTCGCCGGAGGAGGAGGTAGGTAGGTGCGAGGGGCAAGGGTTTGTTTGAGGAAACAGAATGTGGCCATTTCTAATGTCCCACACACAGAGTGTGCGAGTGTGCGAGTGTGTGTGTGTGTGTGGCTGCAACTGCCCACAGAGCGAGCAGAACTTGTTGCTGCTGCTGCTCCGACTACGGCTGCGGCTGCCGCTGCCGCTGCCGCTGCTGCTGCTGCTGCTGGCTTCGCCTTCAGGTAGGTTCCACATCCACGCCTGGCTTCATTCATGGGTGGTGCATGTGGGGCCGCATGTGGTTTGCCAGCGAATGCATGTTTATAAGCATAATTCTTATTTATGATCGCGGCGCTGCGATAAGGCCGGCCAACTCTTGGCTTTTGCGTTCTTGTTTAAATAAATCAAATCAACACGATTCGCAGAAACTGTGCAGAAACTTTGGCCAAGCAACCGAGCAGCCTACCTGGCTGCCCGGCCGGCCGGCTGCCCGGCTGCCTGACTGCCCGGCTGATAAGCCAACACAGAGACGCGACAACAACAGCGAAACAAAACTTTAACAGCGTCTCTCTTCGGGCACCTGTTGCGAGTGGGCAGCTCCCTGAGCCGCCAGCCGCCAGCCACCAGCCGAGAGCAGCGATCCCAGAGAGAGCGAGAGAGAGAGGGAGAGAGAGAGAGAAATAACTATACACTTTTCGGATAAGGTTTCTGCCAGGATGTGAGCGAGTTGCATAGATCAGCGATAAGCTAAACACATATATAAATATATATATATATATATAAATGTGTATATATATATATATGTATATATATTTATGTATATAAGTTAAGCTTAAATGCTAAAAAAAGCTCTTCTGCATGTCCCTTAACTGCGCTTAAATATAATTAAATAAGAAGAATTAGGAGAAGAGTAGAGAAGAGAAGAGAACTTAAATATATATGTGATTATTATTATTATTTATTATTATTATTATTATTATTATTATTATTATTTATTATTATTATTATTATTATTATTAGATAAATTTATCATTATCTCGCAGTTGCATTTTCGGCACATATTGCCCTTAGAATAGCTCCCAGATACAAATTCCCCAACAGCGTGGCATTTCGTAGCTTTCAAGTATCTAACAGATGCTTTGTTACCAACAAAGCTTGCCTTAGATACTTTTCTCTAAACAGCATGTCATAAAATACCTTTTAAGTATCTGATGGATACTTCCAACAAATAGACATATCATCAAGTATCTCACAGATACTTTTTGCATCTCATGGCATATCTTTCAGATACTTTTTAGCAATCATCTTACGCCTGGAAAGTATCTGCCAGATGCCTATACCCAAACGGCATTCAGTTGCCTTTTCTCAATTCTCTTCAGCACAGTATCTCTCAGATACTTTTGACAGTCAACTCGATGCATATTAGTGGCTCATAGAATGTTGTTTGGTAAAATTGAAGTTCCCATGGAAGTTACCAGCCAGATCAACTAGTTTGCTAGCTGCCCACCGGCTGCCGCCAGTTGCTGCAACTGGAAAGTATCTTTCAGATACATTGCGTGTCGTCGTCGTCGTTGTTGTCGTTGTCGTTGTCGTTGTCGCTGCTGTCGTTCACTGGCGTCAGTTGTGTTCAAGGACTTGGAGATCTCTGACTGATGACGCTTGCTAGCTGCCAATGTCATAAAGAGGGCTCAAAAGGACGACTCCGAACAGACGTTGTTTCTACACGCATATTTCTTGCGGTTGCCGAGCACCGACAGCAGCAGCAGCAGCAGCGACAAGGGCCACTTACAACTGCTGCCGTTTTTTTTTGTTTTTTTTTTTTGTTTTTCGTGCCTTTGGTTGGAACTTTCTTGCCCAGAGCAAAAGTCTACAAAAGGTGTTGACCAAACAGCAACAACAACAACTGGCAACAGAGGTACACGCGTCTTAACAAGAACAGCAACAGCAACAGCAACCGCCAAGACAACACTGGGAATGGTAAGGTGTCTGGCCAACGGACCCGCTGCCCAAGTGCCCAAGTCGTGGCCGCAGACGAAGGCGCAGCCAGAGCTGTTGCCGTTTGCCCGCTGTTGGCCTGGTTAGTGTGCAAGAGGCGCAGAGAGAGAGAAAAAAAGAGGCAGAGGCAGAGGCAGAGCCAGAGTCAGAGGCAGCCCGAGCGGCCGTGGAGTGGCAGAGGAAGAAAAACGTTATAAATAACACGCTCGAGCATTTAACGCGCCAAACATGTGTTCCACTGTCCAATTTGTGGTGTGTTTACTTTTCATCAGCGGCCAAGCCACAGAGAGCACACGCAGCACACCAGGCCGAGCAAAGGGCGCGCACACACACACACATACGGGCAGAAGGGGCGTGGCTGGGGCCAAACAACGTATTAATCGAACTGATCGACAGAGGAGCAAACGAATTCATTTGCCATTCCTTAACTCTAACTACATAATGAGATCTTGTGGAATAATAAATATCGCTTTTATTATCATTATCATTGTTATTATTATTATTATTATTATTATTATTATTATTATTATTATTATTATTATTATTATTATTATTATTATTATTATTATTATTATTATTATTATTATTATTATTATTATTATTATTATTATTATTATTATTATTATTATTATTATTATTATTATTATAATTATTATTATTATTATTATTGTTATAATATTAATATTATTATAATTAATTTTAATATTTATTATAATTGTTATTATTATTATTCTTATTACTATTAGAAATGTCATTTTCATCGTCATTATCATCACTATCATTATCATTATTATTATAATTATCATCATAATTTTAATTATTTTTATCATTATTACCATCATCGTTTTCGGTATCAACTAATGCTAATGTATTTATAATTATTATTATCAAGCATTAATATTAATATTTTTATTATTATTATTATAATTATTATAATTACTATAATTATTATTATTATTATTATTATTATTATTATTATTATTTTTATTATTATCTATCATCTATCTATTATTATTTATTATCTTTTATATATCATTTATCGTCATCAACGTTTCTGATCATCATCATTATTAACATTATTCTCATCATCGTTATCATCCCCATTATCATCATTATTAAGAAATTGAGCTATCCAGCTTAAAGCTGCTAAAAAGTTTTTTAAAATAGCTTTTTAACGAGACGAACAGACCCATAGAGAGAGAGTGTGTGATAAAGAAACATATATAAAGATAGAGAAAAAGATAGCGAGAGAAATAGAGAGAGAGAGAGAAAGATAGAGTGCGGAATGTTGATAAGCGGAAGGCTTTCTTCACATTCCTTAAGTCCGATAGAGCTTTAGCAAACGCGCAAAGCTCTGTTCAAGGACTTTCAAAAATGTTAAAGATCGAGATTCGTGGATATCTCGTGGACAAGCTTAAAGCTCAACTGAGAGAGTAAGCTGTAAGAGCCAACTGAGAATCAGTTCGAGGTGGCAGGTGTTTGATCGAAGAGCCTTCTGCTAGCTGCAGTGCATCTTCTGCTCGGGCTTGTGATGCTGCTGAGCAGTTGAGCTTTGGGCAAAAGCTCTCAGTCGCAAACAGCTGATTCAGCTGCGTGATAATCGTTGACAGGCAAACACGCTCGAAGCCCAGCGGCTCATGATAATAAAATGCAGATACCAAAGCAGAATCTCGCAGAGCTGCTGACCCGGGAGCGAGGGCGGGCGGCATCCATGCGCTGATGGATGCTTCAATGGACAAAGCACACAAGTCGAGCCGAAGACCCAGGGCAGACAAGACAACGGCGAATGTGAATGCCAATGCCAATGCGAATGCGAATGCGAATGCGAATGCGAACGTGGCTTACCTGGCGCTCCAGGCCCATTATTGAACGATCAACAGCAACAACAAGAAAGGGAAGGAGCAACAACAACAAACAAACAAAACAAAACAAAACAAACAGGGTAACAGGGTTGCATGTTGACTGGATGAGGGTTGCCTCGATCACAGGGAGTGCGAGAGAGCTGGAGAAGAGGGAAGGGGCCAAGAGGGAAGAGGGACAGCTGACCTGGCTTATAAATAAGAAGAAAAGCAAACAAAGCGTCGATTCTGTTGTCCCTGTTGGCAGGCGAACAAAGCGGCTCTCAAGACAGGACATGCCGCAGCACAGACGAATGAGCCCACAGACAGGCAGACAGCGGACAGACGGACGGTCGGACGGTCGGACGGTCGGATGGACGAGCAAACAAACGAGACCAAAGACCGAAAAAATAAAAAGACAAAACAAAACCAACAATTGGACACTGGAGCCCGAGACTTGAGCCAGCGCTGCGGCTCGTTTGGCAATTTCACTTTGTTGTTGCTGCTGGATTTGCTGAGCGGCCAAGAGGAACGCAGTTAGGCGCCGCTGCAGTCGGACAGGTTCAGCGAGTAGAATGAAACGAGAGGCAATTTATTAATTGTACTAAATACCATACGGGATGACCTATACTATAAGAGAGAGAGAGAGATAGAGTGGGTATGTATTGCATGGGTAGAGTATGTCCTAAACGAATATTTAATAAATTTGCCTGCAAAGTAACGAGTGCTGAGGGTTGAGTAACGAGTAACGAGTAACGAGTAAAGTAGAGCGAGTAGTTAATAAGTAACGAGTAGCGAAAGTGACACACACTCAACCACTGAAATAGATCGACAAATACCAACTTGGAGAAAATGGAAAAAAAAACATTAGAAACGAGTTACGAGTTGCGATTAGCGAGAATCATATTAAATCAAGATTTAAAAGATCTTGGATATATAGAACGAATGCTGGAAAGGTAAGCAGGGTAAGTTTTAATGTAGAGAATAATGGAGAATATAGAGTGAAACTGAGGTACAGCGATAAAGAGAGAAAGAGAGAGAGAGAGAGAGAGAGAGAGTGAGAGTGAGAGGCAGATCAAATAACACTGGAGCTCTGACTGCCTCAATCTTTCTCTTTTCTTTCTCTCAATCTCAAACTGTTGCTCTCTTATGTTTCCACTCTCTCGCGCTCTTCTATATTCTTCCATTAATACTCTTACTCTCTGTCTATATCCATCTCTTGCTCTCTACCTTTTACTTTCTCTCAATCTTTCTCTCACTTTTTTTTGTGCCTCTCGCTCATTCTCTAATTCTCTCACTCTCACCCTTTATATATCTCTCTCTATCTCTCTCCCGCTCTATCCATCTCAATCTTTCCCTCTATCTCCCTCCCGCTGGCCCTATTGCTTGCACTTCCGCTGTTGCTGCTGACAGCGTCGCCGTTGCTGTTTTCGCTGCTCGATTGCCAGTGCAACAAAATAGCAATTGACAAATTATGGCCAACTAAAAGTAATTACATACGACGAGGTGCACACACACACACACACACACACACACACATAAACATACACATGCGCGCGCGAAGACGACTACACGAATAACGAGTTCTCGACGCGTTAATAGTACAAATAATCAAAGAGTGCAGCAACAACTAAAACAACAACAACAACAACAACAAACAGCAACAACACTGTCAACACTAAACATACACTTTATATTAATTGTTTTTTATTAGCGCAGTCTCTGCTGCTGCTGCTCGGTTGCTGTATTTTTTTTTTCTTCTTTTTTTTTCCTTTTTTATTGCAGCCGTAGCTGAGATTCATTAATAATTCAAAAATTGCACATGGCCGGCGGCAGCGCAGTCGCTGCGTGTAATCGAGTTGTTAACTCAAAGTGACAACGAACGTGGCGGCGACGTCGACTACGACGTCGACGGCAGCCGCGACGACAATTAAATGCAGTCAACACACGATCACACCGTAAGCAAGCAGCACAGCAAAAGAAGAGAGCTTGGAGAGTTTGAGAGCGGCAGCAGAGCGCGCGGGCAGAGAGGGAGAGAGCACAAGAAACTTGTCGCTCAGCTAACTGCACTTGTTGTTGTTGCTGCCGCTGTAGCTGCCGGTGCTGCTGCTGCGACTGTTATTGTTGGTTGCAATTGCATTAATGAAATCAACACTTGCTGTGGCAGGCGCAGCAGCTGAGACGCGACGTTGGCACGCAAGCCGCAGCTGTGATTGTGTTTCTTGCTGTTGTTGTTGTTGTTGTTGCTGTCGCAAAGCTTTTGGCTGCTAAAACATATTTCGCGCCTTTGTTGCTTAACAATTAATATCAACAACAACAAAAGCTCAACTTCACACTCAATTAACACGCTGCAGACAAACAAAAACAGAAGCTCACACAAACACACGCACACACACACACACAACCTCTGACGAATATACAGCGCATAAATACAGCAAAAATGCAAAACTTTCAGTGCTGCATTTTGTTCATTTTTTGAGCGCAACACCCACCCACCGTCACACACACACACACACACACACGCAAAGCTTTTGTTTGGCGTTAATTGACTGCACAAACACACACACACACACACACAGTCGTGCGCACACTGAGAGATGATGAGAGAGAGAGTGAAAGAGAGTGCGAAATTGTAAACAGCCGGCAGCAGACGCATGCAAAATAGCGTAAAGCTTAAAAAACAACAACAAGGAGAGAAGGAAAAATGCAGCAGCTAAAATGTTGCTGCTGTCCGTGTAGTTGCTGTTGTGGCCAAGTAGTTTAGCAGCCAAAGCCAAAGGTAGCAGCGGCATGAATGAAAACTGATAGCGCACGTCATTGACACCTATAGCGCAGCAACGGTAGCCGCAGCAGCTGAAGCAGCGACGCAACGTCAGCCGAATCCACGAGCCATTGAGCCCAACGACTGTGGGTGGTGGTTGGGAGGTGAGCATAAGCATGGACTTAGCCTTACACTCGCACTCGCACTCGCACTGGCACTCCCCCTCTCACTCTCACTCAGTCCGTCATTCTCGCTCTCTCTTAAGCTCTGCTTCTTTTCATAGTGGTTCTGGTTTTGCGTGCGTGCGTAATTGCTTTTATTTTACTGTTTTTTTTTTGTTCTGTTTGTTTTGTTTTGTGATTCCCGTGTGTGTTTTTTATGTTTCTGCTGCTGCGTGTTAATTTCAATGCAACGCTCTACGTAGGTGCTACATAAATTTGATTTTTATTTCTCAGAAGAAATGAATTTTTATTCATAAATTTCAAATGGGTCTACATAAATTTGTGTGTGTGTGTGTGTGTGTGTGTGTGTGTGTGTATGCGTGTGTGTCTGTGTTACCAAAAACGTAATCTCAGTTGCTGTCGCTGCTGGCGTCGCATCAGGCACACAGAACACGCAGCGCAGTTAAAAACGCACCAAATAAATGTTTCATACAATTTGTACATATAATATATTTAACTTCTGCTCGACTCCAGGAAAATATTAAATAAATAGCTATAGATGGAGCGAGAGAGGGGGAGAGGGGGAGGGAGAGGGAGAGAGAGCAAGAATCACCTTTACATAAATATGTATAAGCGACAATAAAAAGAGGAATAAAACCATAGCAGCAGCGGCTCGTCAATTTTTGCCACTTAAAATTCATAAAGCGTTCGCCAGCAGAAGCAGCAACAGCAGCAGCAGTGGACTGCGTGCGAGCGGGACAGCGCGAGTCAAGTGGAGAATTGAAATCAAAATTAATAATCAACACCAAAGCACGGCGCAAATGAAGGAATCACATGAAGAAGCAGAAGAAAAAGCTTTCGTAACAGCAGCCGAACAAAGCTCGATCGGTACACAAGGAACAAGCACACATAAATGCATACACATGTATGTGTATGTGTATGTGTATGTGTATAAATAGCATGCGCATAGATTGGAAGAACCTGCTTAGTGCGTAGATTATAGGTTGAGCTCTTATACACCCAATTAGTAACTCTCTCACTCTCACACTGTTAGACCCTGACACACATCTGTCCTAACAAGTTTTGCTTCTCGCTTTTTTTATGGTCTCTTTTGCGCTCATTTCCGCGAAAATTGCGCAGCTCAGTGAATAGTTCAATGAGTGCGCTGCGAGCACTCGCAGCGAGCGACGACCGTCAGCCGAGGACAGACGACGATGACGACGACGACGACGATTGAATTGCCCGAAGCTGCGCGCATCCTTCTACTACCTACACTGAGCCAATTAGCGTTCTAATCAAGTGTAAACTAATGCTAAAAGCCAAGCCGGGTTTGCGCACAACGCGTGAATATGCCACGAGACAAAAGAGCAGGCGCTGCTCGCAGAGAGGCGAGGATCGACTCTGCTAATTTGACTAATTTGCCAGCCGGGTCAAAAAGTGCGAGCGAGAGAGAAACAGAGAGCGCGCGCACACACACAGATCTGCGTCTGCAGATTGTCGTCGTCGTCAGCGTCGTCGCCGTTGTCGCTGTCGCCTTCTTTGATCTGCCAGCGCACATCTAGGAAATGTTTGTCAAATTCATTGGACCGTTCTCATTGTTTTTGACATTTCTTTTTAGCCGAATGCGGCGTCGTTGCCGCTATCTGTTTCGCTGCCTCTTCTGACTGCTGCTTTCTCTGGTCCCTTTTGCACTTTCTCGCTGCGCGGCTTTGCAATTTTGTTTGCATTTAGCTACTGCACACACACACACACGCACACCAGCTCATGTCTCATGCCTGCCCTCTCTTCAGTTTGTTTCTAAGTCTCCAGCCTAATTTCTACACCCATTGTCTTTGCGCGACCTACTCACTCTCCAGCTGTGTGTTCGGCTCTCAATCTCCAAATTCGCCTGCGCCTGCCATTCACTCTCTCGATATGTCTACACCCACCGCCTGCGCGACCTTCTTCATATGCATCTCTACCGCTGCCCGCGCTCTCCTACTCTACACGCATTTCGTCAGGCATTGTCGTTATTTTTCTGGCGCCAAAAAGACGCCGTCGCAGCTTTTTATTATATTCTCTTCTTATTTTTTTTTTCTGGCTCCATTCTTCCTTTTCCTTTTTTTTTTTTGCTCTCGTGTGTTTCTCCTGTGCTTCTTCGTTTTTTTTTTTTTTTTTTTTTTTGGGGTTCCTCCGTTCGCCTGGTTCTGGTTCTGGCGAATCGAAGTCATGTTCTTCATTATAAAGCGGGCCCGTCAACAAGATCATTATGAGCGCACACATATAGAACGCTTTATCATTATGATCAACGTTTTTGTTGTTCTCCTTGTCATCATATTTTGCTCCTTTTTGTGTTTATTTTGCCATCTTTGCTTTATGCATTTCATGCATACTTCAAAAAATTTATGCAATCTGCGTTTAATATTCAATTCTTGTTCCTGTTCCTTTCCTTTGTCTTTGTCTCTGTCTCTGTCTCTGTTCTTGTCTCTGTTCCTGTCTCTTTCGTCTTGAGCCTCGTGTGCGCTGAAAGCGAAAGTTTCGACTAGGCGACGTTTTGCCCCAAGTACAGTTGCGTTCGCTGGCGCCCCCCCCACACAAAGAGCACGGCGCCACCTGTTGGCCAGTTGGGGCAAACACGTACTGCGCCTTATCAGCGCCGACTAAGGGAGAGCGCGGGAGAGCGAGTGAGAGGGGGGCAGCGGCGGGCAGTTAAGAGAGGCTCATTAGGCAAGCGGAGCGTGTAAACAGCGGAATTCTCGATTTAGTTAGCCACTTAGCGGCATTTTGTTACCAATTTCAGACAGTTTGTTTTTGTTTTTGTTTTATGTTGCTTTTTTTTCGGGTCTCGGTTTCGGTTTCGCTTGATGCCCAATTTCGGAGAGTCGCCCATTAAGCCAAGCTTTGACTTCCGCTGCGTAGGCGACGGAAGCACTCACTTAATTAGCTTCTTCTGCTGTTTCTCTCGCCCGCTCGCCCTCTCTCTCTCCCCCACCCCCTGTGTCTATTTTTCGTCAAATTAATTTTCATTTAATTTTAAGTGGGCGCAAATGCAATTTAAATTAACAGCAAACCCAAACCCAAAGCCAGAGCCAACGCCGCAGCCGCAGCCGAAGCCAAACGCTACGCGCCTGCCCAACAGCCGTTAAGCATTATTTGATAAGCGTTTATTATGCAAATCGTTTGTCAAGCGAATGCCCAGCGCCTCCGCCTCCGCCTCCGCCTCCGCCCCTCGGCCTCTGCCTACACTGACCCCTCTGCCTAGGCTGTGGCTTCTGCTTGTGGCCCTCTCATTTTATTGCATTTTTATTGTAATTTGTGCATGGTGCGCCTGTGTCTGTGTCTGTGTCTGTGTCTGTGTCCGTGTCTCTGTGTGTGTGTGTGTGTGAGCTTCAAAATACCCTGTTCATATTTGTGGCGGGTATCTTGGCTATATAAATGTTAACTTTTATATGTCTTTCGACTTGGTATAGAGTCAAAGCCGATCTCAATTTTCATTATTGATACTTCATCTCTCTCTGCCTCTCTCTTTCTTTCTTTCATAATTGAGATTGATCTCGCTCAATTGAACTGAGTCGATTCCTTTTGTCCATCTCATCTCACACTCTCTGCCTTTTTCTGTCTTCCTATTGTTGTCTATCCGTACATCTCTTGTTCTGTCTTCTTTTTTACGTCCTCTCTCTGCCTACTCTATCTCACAAGCAAACATATATATTTCTCCGTCTCTCTATATGTCTCTATTTCTCTATTTTATCTCAGTTTTTCTCTTTCAATTACTCATTATCTATATCGCACCTACACCTCTATCTGTCTCTCTCTCTCTCTCCCTCTGTATATCTCTCTCTATCTCTATATATATCTCTCTCTCTATCTATCTCTCTCAATCTTTCTCTCTCTGTTTCTCTCTATATCTCTCTCTATCTCTATATATATATCTCTCTCTCTTTATCTATCTCTCTCAATCTTTCTCTCTCTTTATCTCTCTCTATCTCTCTCTCAATCTTTCTCTCTCCCCTTTTTCATCTCTCTCTATCTGTACACCTCTCCATGTAAATCCCTCTCTTTCTCTCTCTATCTTCTTCAATTTTCCTCGCTCTCTATCTGCCTCTCTCTCTCTCTGTGAATCGAGTATACCCGCATATATACACGAATTCTTACCATTTCAGCCTCTACCTAGTGATACTCTCAGCATAGCCAAAGATTTAATTAGATCTAAAAAGAAAGTTTTGCTCAGTTCCCAGGTTTTTGGAACGACTTTTACTAGGAAGAACGCTAAGATGTCTCAGATTCGATTATCTTCTGGCCATCCGTCTATGTAGAGCTCCAAGACAATCAATATTACAAGCATATATAGAAATTTCTCTAGTTCAGGAGCTCAGCTGAAGAGGGGCTTGGGGGAGGGGGGGTGACTTATTGGATATTCATTGCGATGGATGTTAGATGAGTGCGTAATCTTTGGTTTATTGATGGATCGTTAGCTCCGGTATTGATATTTAATGGTCTGGCCAATTAGTCATATTACTGGATGGCAGCGATTACGAGCTCGTCTGCTGAATAATGCACGAGTCGCTGGCAGGATGGGATGGCAGGATGTGTGGCTGTGCAAAGGACTGCAATTATTATGCATTTTTCATGGGCCAAAATTGTTTGAGCAAAAAATGCCAACAGTCGGATAGTCGGACATCCAGGTAGGCAAATTAAGTGCAATTTGTATGTGAGTGTGGGGAGAGGAAGGGCGCGAGGGGGGGAAAGGGTATTCAAAGAAAGGACTCAAGGCACTCGCCACGCATTTGTCAACTTCGCACATCGATAATACCCGAGCCAAGCCGGGCCTAGCCTAGCCTAGCCTAGCCTAGCCTAGCCTAGCCTAGCCCCAACTTCATTCAGCGAACGACAATTTCAACACAATTATGAAAAACGCTTTGGGGGTAGCCCGCCAGCAGTTGAAGGGGTGGAGTCGGGGATCGCGGGCGAGTGTGTAACAAAATTTTCGACCCCCTCCCACGCCCACCTCTAATGACTTTGGTGTGTGGAAAAAAAGGCAGCGTAAAAAAAAAAACGAAAGAAGAAGTAGCAAAGAATAAACTTAATATAAAGGAAAAGCAAATGCGTTACGCCCATTTAATTGAAGCCTTGCCGCGCTGGGCTGGGAGGGGGCGTGCCAGTGCACTTTGATTGCCCCCGAAAGAAACGTCAGCTGAATATTTACCCAAAGTCTCGCAGCCGGCCCGAAGGAGGAGCTGAGCCATTTTTATTTATGAAAATTAAACAAGTGAACTTTGACAGGCGGTTGCTCACAGGGTTGACCCCCCCGGCTCAAGCCCAAGCCCGAGTGAGTAGGGCTTGTAGGTGGACTTTGGGTGGCTAAGGGTGGCGCGCTTGTGGGTGGGGGTCCGGGCTAGGGGGTTGTACTGTTGCTGCCTTTCGGGTCGTGTCATTAAACATTTGTCGAGCCGCTGCCTTGGCCCGACCCCGTGTAACACATTAACGCACGAAACAAACGGGCCTGACATCAATTACACTTGTCGAAAGCAAGAGGAAGAGCGAGAGAGCTAGAGCCAAAGAGTGGCCGGGGCAGGCGGCCCCATGATGCTCGTCTATGCGCTGTCGTCTTCAATTGCCAACTGCAAATTGCCAGCTGCAAATCAAAGCAATTCATCTAGGCGAAAATAGGGTATTACGATGCGGTCAGGAAGCTCATCAAGAACTGAGAAGAGAGGGGTATATAGAGCTAATGGAAGAAAGAGAGAGAGAGAGAGAGAGATCTATATCTATATCTATATCTATATCTATATCTATATCTATATCTATATCTATATCTATATCTATATCTATATCTATATCTATATCTATATCTATATCTATATCTATATCTATATCTATATCTATATCTATATCTATATCTATATCTATATCTATATCTATATCTATATCTATATCTATATCTATATCTATATCTATATCTATATCTATATCTATATCTATATCTATATCTATATCTATATCTATATCTATATCTATATCTATATCTATATCTATATCTATATCTATATCTATATCTATATCTATATCTATATCTATATCTATATCTATATCTATATCTATATCTATATCTATATCTATATCTATATCTATATCTATATCTATATCTATATCTATATCTATATCTATATCTATATCTATATCTATATCTATATCTATATCTATATCTATATCTATATCTATATCTATATCTATATCTATATCTATATCTATATCTATATATATATCTATATCTATATCTATATCTATATCTATATCTATATCTATATCTATATCTATATCTATATCTATATCTATATCTATATCTATATCTATATAGGGTATTTGGGAGCTATCATATCGGGAGATTCCTCGAGCTGCTTGAGTTTTGCACTTTCACGCGCCAAAAAGTGTTGTCAAGTGGGTCGAGCGAGTCGTAAAAGAAAGAAGACAAAAAATAGTCTGCGAATCGAGTCGAGTCGGGAAATCATTTCAATTAATTGATAAGTCACAAGAGCGAGAAGTAGAAGGCCGGACAGAGAGAGAGAGAGAGAGAGAGAGAGAGAAAGAGGGAGGCTGGGATGGCGCGAGGGAGTCGCAGGACGGCGTAGGGGCTGCGAAATTTAATTGCCAGCGACATTTTGTCGCGCATTTGCGAGTCGAATAACAAGATTCTAATTGAATCAGCGACAGACGCGATTGGGCGGGTAGCAGAGCCGGAGAGAGGGAGCGCGAGAGAGAGAGAGAGGGGCAGACAGCCAAATGTTGGCTGGCTCGAATCGTGGTCAGACGATGCGAATAAATCAAATGAATTACGACACATTTCGACATTCTGATTGGGGGAGTAGGCAGGAGCCTGAGTCATATGAATACCGCCTGAATAAGCGAAAGTATTCACGATTCACTTGTGAACATGAATATCAAACAATGATTGCTAATGAATCAATTGACTAAATTATAAAAGTACACTTAATATTCTCTATTGAAAGTAAGAATCTACACTATTCGAGTGTGAATAAAATACAATTCATATGTGAATATGAATAAATTCACTAAAAGATTTTCACATAATTGACAAGTACTCGTATTCACTTGCAAAATAGATGTGAATGATGTGAATAATCATAGGCGAGAAGTGAATAATGAATATTCGAATGTTTCTACATAAATCAAAGATAATACGAATTAATTTAGCTGAAAAAAAAAATATGTTTGGTCACATCTATTCACTTAGTGAATAGTGAATTTAAGTGAATAATTCTTAGAGATCTAAGATTTCAATAGTGTGAATATCTTAAATGAATTATGAGATATTTATTTATAATGAAACAATGAACATGTGAATAAATTTGAATTTGATGCTCGTATTCACGCCAAATATTCACACTTATTATTCATAAGTTGGTCAAAGTCACTAAACTAGTACTCTCATACACACACTCATATTCACATTCATATTCATATTGTATTCATTTCGGCATGAAATCCTTTGAGTGCATTCAAATTAGAAATGATTTTGACTCATTCATAGACTCTAGACACAGATTCCTACGCGCATGCATTCACAGCGCATTCACTGACGTCAGTTGTGAATAACAAGTGAGTGCGACGTGCAATTAAAACTTAAACATTCAAATGTGAGTGCCAAGCAAATAAATAAATAAGCTAACGAACAACAAACAGCCATTCACAGCTCCAACTGTTGAGAGCTCGTTCAAGAGGTGCCTGGGCGCCAAGGGTGGGGATGGTGTGGGGGTGGGGGCTGGGGCAGGGCTGGGGTTGGTGTGAGGGGTTATTATTATTGCTGCTGGCAAATAACAAAAACAATAATTTTGACATTGATGATGATGATGATGACGGTGGTGCAACAGCCAGTTGCAACTTGCAACAACAACAGGCAACTTGTAGTTCTCGCACTTGTTGGGACTGGGACCAAGGGTAGGTAGGGGGGAAAGGGGTGGTTGCCCGTCCGACGTCTCAATGCTATTTGCATGCCACAACAACAGCAACGTGCAGCAGGCGCATGTGGCGTGCACAGAACTTGCAACTTACACATGTGGCAAGGCGCCTTGCCACAAGCTGCGGCCGTCTCTCTTTCCCTCTGTCTCTGTCTGTGTGTGAGTGTGTGTGCACCGTACGGCAGAACAAATGAATGAGTACTTAAAAAACTTTTTACAAGCCACTCGAAACGTGCATGGGGCAGCAGCAGCAGCAGCAGAAGGAGGCGGGAGGCGGGAGGCGCGGCAATAACAATTGCATGTTAGGCGCAACACTTTCGCAGCATTCAGCTTCTGTGCGCCTAGCGCTGACCCCGACTAAACTCATTAGAGGGAAAGAGAGAGAGAGAGAGAGCGAGATGGAGTGAGATGGCGAAGGCGTGGGCGTGGCAGCTGGAGTGGTTATGTTTATGGATGGCCACTTGGTTTAGTTTCACACTTGAGCGCCAGCTGCTAATGAGCTTAAGGATTAACAAGCAGCAGAGAGTGAGAGAGTGAGAGAGAGAGAGGGAGAGAGAGCGAGTGAGGAGGGAGGACGCCAGTGAGTGGGGGCAATAAACTTTTTGGCGCTCGGCGCAGCGCGATGCAAGTTTACATATTTATGAAGGCGGCGCGCCTGCTTTGTTTGGGCGCGTCAATGGTGGGCGTGGCTGTAGTAGGGCACGCCCCTACCTCCAGCAGACGCCCAGCAGACGGCGCACGAGAAACTTTTCTTTTATTTTTTTGCGAGCGAAAAAAAAAAACTATTTTTGCAAATATTTGCTTAGCTGCGGCTCGCAGACCCAGCCTAGCCAAGCCTAGCCCTAGCCGTAGCCCTAGCCCTAGCCCTAGCCCTGCCCACCCACCTGCCGCGCAGCCTTAGCTAGGGTATTGCAGCGGGGAACGCGGTGCGACCGAAGGGCGAAGAGCTTAAAGCGTCGTTCGAGGCGTCAAAGAAATTTGTAGTTTAGCAAACGAAAGCGAGAACGCAATGAATCATTGAGTGAATTAGTGAATGAGTGCATGGGCAAATGAATAAATGCCCGCGCACTGAAACAGTGTGAGTGTACAAGCTGAGAACATGGTTAAAATTAAATAAAATCCAAATAATTATTCAAAGATATTCACATGAATCGTTTGAATGAATACGAATCACTAACAATGCTGTGAATACACAAATAAGTCAATATCAGTTAATTGAAAATCCTTTGATTTCACAAGTGAATGAAGTTATTCAATATGAAGCAAGGCTTAATCAAATAATATTCATATGACTTATATGAATAGAAATGAGTGTTTTATTGAATTCACTAATATTCATTTGCAAATTTAGTTTAAATTGTCTTTTATGTGAATAGTTCTTGAATCAATATTAAAACTATTTAATTGCTGATTGAATCAAAGTGAATGTTTCACATATTCATACACTTCAAGGTTGATTAATTTATTATAAATTTCGAATATCCATTTCTAGTAAAACTTCACACATTTTTCGGAAATTCACATTAATTTTATGGATGCATTCATGATTGCTGAGTGAATAAATTTCAAAAATAGATTTTCTAAAGTTTTTGAACGATATCACTATGAGTACTTTGAGGAGATATTGAAATGAATACACTCAAATAATAAACTAAATATTTTTAATTAATTTTTATATGAATATATATGAATATATAGATATATTTATATTTTAAAAGAATAAATTATTCAGACATGCATTGCATAAGCAGTCGAATGTATTCATATTGGAATGAATAGAAAAAGTTGAAATTGTATATAGAAATATATTCATTACTATAATTGAATAATTGACATCGACGTAACGAATTCACTCGTGAGTGTTTATGAGTACACTGCGTTAATTATTCACAGATTTATTCTAAAACATACACTTCACTTCAGCTGTTGGCCCTGTCGCTACGGCGTGCTTCAATTGACACTCGGAGAGATTCACTTGCCGTACTCAGTAGATACTCATATGAATAACTCTCGCTCACTCAAGTAGGTGTGAATCTTGAAACGCATTTTCACGCGCCAAGCACAGCGTCTAAAGAGGATAATGAAGGCACGCACAGACGGCTCGTGGATATATCCTTGCGAGGACTCTAAAATGCGTTGCTTTTTCACCTACTTTCCCCAAATGCAAGCCAGACAGAGACAGTCAGAGGGAGACAGAGAGAGAGAGAGAGGGAGTAAGAGCCAGCGTATGGTGTGCCACATTAGAGCGTTAAGATGCTTGAGACGCCACACGTGCTTAAGTAGCTGGCAAGGATAAAGGTTACCCAAGCACTGGGGCTCTCTTTCTCTCTCTCTCTACCTCTCTCTCGCTCACACACAGCTCAAGCATTGACCTACGCGTCTGGCCAACTGACAGGGCTGAACGGTCATGGCCAAGGAAGTTCGAGATTATCCCAAGCAGAATCTCTAGCTAGAGGCTCGTCCTACAGCATTCAGTATGTCTGGCCAAGGAGCTGGAGACTAGAGGACGTGGGGAGGGCAGGCAAAAGCTACTTAATTTATTTATCCAGAATTTGTTCGAATTGAGTTTATTAAATAAAAATATAAATAATATGGAGCTTAAGTAAGACTAGGTAAAAATTTGTATTTTATTTAACGAGAATTTCCCCTTTGCTTTGAACAGAAGAAAATAATTCCCAAGTCATGTCCTGACATGGCAGAGCTCTTGGCGCAAAAGGGCAATGGATAAGAAGAGTTAACTTGACTAAGCAGAAAACGAACTAGAAATTTAGACTGGAACTAAGATTTGGGTAGAAACTGTTTAGGACTAATAGAGCCAGCTAAGACCTGGAGTTAGTTATGATATTTGACATCTAGATAAATATGAAAAATATGAAAAAAATTATATATAAAAGCTTCAGATAAAGTCCTAAATTGTTAGATATATGAAGTAAGCCTAGGGAATATATAGAACATATATAGAATATACAGATATATTAGACATATGAAGTATATCTGAAGAACATATAGGCAATTGGAAATATTAGATAAATGAAGGATTTAATATAACATTATATTATATATATATATATATATATATATATATATATATATATATATATTAGAAATTTTAGATGTATGTAGGATATACTGGAACTGACATGGAATGGGATTAGTTAAAAAACCTTTCGGTTCTTCGATTGAATAAGAAGACAACAAAAATTATGTTGAGCTAATTTTAATGAGAGTAAAAATATTATATAAAGAAGTTAGAAGTAATGCTAGAAACTTGCAAAGGAATTAGACTTTTTATGGGTAAACGAATCTGTAGGCCTCTGGTCTAGGTCTGGGTAAATGATTTTTTTTTCACAATAAAATATATTGTGCATAAAAAAATATATATTCACTATAAGTTGCATACATAGTATATATATATATATATATATATATATATATAATGTGCCTAAAAAGAATTTCCTTTGATTTCCTTTAAGTGAAAGCGAAAAAAAAATATAGAAAAGGGAATCTATGTAAACCCCATTTTTATGCATTTTTTGAATTAAATTAAATTTTGTCTAAAGTCAAATGACTCAAAGCAAGCCCAAAGAAATGGGAATTTCACTAAAGGAAATTTCACTAAAGGAAATTTCACTAAAGGAAATTTCACTAAAGGAAATTTCACTAAAGTCGTAGACTTTGATTCAAGCAGGTTTATTATTCCTAAAAGAAATAAAAAAAATCCTAGCCGAGTCCCTGCTTCGGCAGGATCACACCCAGGATTGCTGAAGAAGCAAATGGAGTTGAGGATGTTAAAGATCGAAGATCTCTTCACTTGGCACTAATTTCACTCAAAACGTTTATACGCTTAACACATGGAGCTGTAGCTCTCAGATTCTGAGGCAAGCACTTCCTGAAGGACTTTCACTCTCAAGTTCACTCAAAGCACACACAATAAGGCGATCACCTGGATGAGTCTTGGCTTCGCTTGGAGAGCACAGAGCTCAAAGAGCTGAAGCAGGCCAAGCGAAGTCCGCTCCAAGGTCACAGAAGTCTTAGGCTAGTTGTGGATTTTGCTTACCTGCCGCTCTTGGTGATGACCATTTCGGTGCCGAGCTTGTGGAACTTCTCCCAGAGATCCTTGCCCTCGAGCGTGACCTTGGGATCGTCGACGACGCCATCGTCCTCGGGCTGGAGGGCGCGCAGCGGCCGCATCGCCGGATGCAGCTGGTGGGCAACGGCCGAGGCGAGCACCACGTCCTCGGCGGTGGTGTAGGCGGTGCCCAGCGGATGATGGGCGTGCGGATGCGCCGGATGCGGTGGGAAGCGCAAACCGCCGGCGGCGCTATACAGCCCCGGATGATGCGGCCCCGCCGGACTGCCGGCCAGTGCGGCAAGCGCAGCAGCCGGAAAATATGGCGGCGGCGGCGGCTGCTGCTGCTGCTGCGGCCCCAAATGCTGCTGCTGCTGCTGCTGCTGTTGCTGTTGCTGCTGCTGGGGCAGCGGCGGCGGATGCGTTGGATGCGTTGGATGTGGCAGCTGCCCAGCTGCAGGTGGTTGCTGTTGCTGCTGTGCTGGCGGTGCTGGCGGCGGTGCAACGCTGGGTGAGTGGTGCGCGGGTAGAGACGGCAGCGGCCCAGCTGCTGCGGCAGCAACTCCCACTGGCGGCAGCGGCGGCGGCGGCGGTGGCGGCGGCGTTGCCGTTGGCGTATTCGCTTGGCTGCCGCTCAGGCCTGTTTCGCTGCTGTTCAAGTGATTGTTGTTCTTATTGTTGCTGTTGTTGTTGTTGTTGTTGTTGTTGTTGTTGTTGCTGTGATTGCTGAGCGGGGAGAGCTGCGAGGGCGAGCCGCGAAAATTTGCAGCGCCGCCCGAGCCTGGCGAGCTGAGTGCCTGAGCTGCGTTGTTGTTGCTGTTGTTGTTGTTGTTGTTGTTGCTGCTGCTGTTGTTGTTGCTGTTGTTGTTGCTGTTGTTGTTGTTGCTGTTGCTGTTGCTGTTGCTACCCGCCGTCAACAGCGACGAGACGCTGAAGTCAGTGGGTCTTTGCGAGAGCTGCAGAAATGGATGATATGCCATCCCATTTGCGAACCTGGCGAATGGATCCTCAGCAGACTGATGAAGTAGCAGCTCCTGGACGTCGTATCTCATTACATTACAATTTACAACAACATGTGCGTCACGCAATAAATTGGCTAACTATTTCGAGTTCGAGTTCGAGTTCGAGTTCGATGCGATGCGATGCGATGCGATTTGTCCTCCAGTTGAACAGGTACTTTGATTATCTCCCCTCTCTCTTCCTCTCTCCCACAATATATTTATGCAATACAATTTGATTTATTTCTCTTTGTTTACACACACACACACACACACGCGCACATATTTGTGTAGTATATTTTCTTTCTTTCTGTTGTTGTTATTATTAATATTTTTTTTTTTTTATCTGTGTGACTACGGAAAAAAAAAAACAACTATTTTTTTTTTTCTTTTTTATTTGTATTCGATTCTGATTTTCCTTTTGAATTCTTGTTAAATTCAAAAACAAAAAAAATTATTTGTTTTGGCGGCGGCAAAACGTCAACGCGACGACGGCAACGGCGGCGACGGCGACGCAGGCTTTATTGAAAGCTGCTGCTGCTGCAGTCACTTTTACTGGCCAACAGCTGCTTTTTATTGTTATTAATAAATTGTGCAGATTCCAACCAGACAAAAAAAAAAATGTATATAAATATATATATATATATATATATGTATATATATATATGTATATGTATGTAATGTGTTTATTAGAGAACGTTCACGACAAAATAATTGACACAGACGGGCCAACGACGACGACGCCGATACGAACTACACGCCGGTCGCTTCCAAACTGGAAAATACACAGACGTACGCTGGCAGCGCAACCCCCGAAGACAACAAACAATACGAGCAACGACGACGATGACGACGACGACAACGTCGTCGCTGTCGCTGCCCGGGTGGGCAGCGCATTTTGGCGAGTAGCAGTCGAGTGTTGAGTGAGCCAGAGTGAGAGAGCGTGCTGTGCATGTGTGTGCGTATGTGTGGTGTGTTGAGTTTTTGTTGTTGGGCGTGCGAGTGAGTCGGATTGGGCATGTTGCGCACTGCTGCTGCTGCTGCTGCTAGAGTGTGGGAGCAGGGCAGACTGAGAGACATACGCTGAGAGCGCGACTCCAATAAGAAAACCTAAAACCAAAGTGTTGAGTTGACGCTTTGCTGTGTGTGTGCGTAAGCCTGTTTGTGTACGTGTGCATGTGTGCGTGCAGACAAACAACAAGACGACTGTGACAAACCAACCAGCGGCAGCGGCGCCGGCGTCGGCAGCGTCAGGCCGTCGCAAGGCGTGTGACAAGCAGCATGAAGCGTGTTAGAAGTAACAAGGCAGCTGACACCAAAAGTGCAGCGCGCCACAAAAATGCCTCAAAATGAGAGCAGCGCACACACACACACATAAAAAAAATGAAAAAAAAAAATAAAAATAATCTGCTACAGTGTAGTAAATCATAGCCAAAAAAAAAAAAAAATAAAAAAAAAAATAAAACAAAAAGTAAAGGAAAAAGAAGCAAGTACAAAAGAAAGCAGGAAAGCTGTTAGCACTGGAGGGAGGGGGACGGGTGATGTGTTGGGTTTTGGGGTAACGGCCAAGTTGACAAATGACGCGCAAGCGAAAAATGCGCTTCAATGGTCAAATGTTTTGATGGACCGACGACGTGGAGGAGGTGTGTTGGGTAGCGGGCAGTGAGCAAAGTGAGAGGGGGCGGCTTGATAAATGCGCTGCGCAAGGAGCAGCAGCAGCAGCAACAGCAGCAGCAGCAACAGCAACAGCAGCGTACGTATGTGATATGGTGTGGTGTGGGCCGTGGGGTGTTCGCTCTGCGGGCAGAGGTGAGTAAAGCACAGTAAATGCGATAAAAGGCAACACAGATAAGGCAAACAAAGTTGAAGCGCGGGGAATTCTGCGCTGGACGGGGGGGAGGCAGGCGCGTAGGGCCAGTCGAGTTGGAATGCAGCGCGTGTTGATTTGACCTAGACTGACCTTTTCTGATCAGAATATATAGAGAAAGCGCCTCAAAGGCAAAGCAGAAGCAAAAATGATCGTAAAATATGAAAAAAAAAAACATTTCAATATTCAAAATTATTATTGATGAGCAAAATGAGCATTTAATGCCAACAAATTCACTTTGAAGCTCTGAAATGATTTACTTTTAAATTAAATGTATTTTTGCCAATTGGAAATACATGCAAAACTTTGCGATTTACCAATTAGAATTTCGTATGATATTCACTAGAATTGGAATTCAAGCTTTTTCCCATTAGAGTTTATTTGACAGCTTTTCCAATTGAGTTGCGGCTGTCATACGAGTACGTAATGTCCAATTAGAAACGCAGAGTTCCAACTAACGGCCACACCTACAAGACTGTGCAGCAGGGGGCGGGCGATAAGTGCGGATTAGGCGCCGCGTTTCAAAGTTAAACGCGCTTTAGCCGCTTTGGCAGCTTTTGTGCGTCCGTAAATGTAAATACAGGAGATTTATGTCGCGACAGGAGCAGCCGTCACAGTCACAGCCACAGCAGCGGCAGCAGCAGCAGCAGCACCAGCACCAGCACCAGCACCAATACCAGCAGCAACTTCGGCGCCGACGACGACGCCGACGCTGACGCCTAAGCAGCGCACAAATTCGCAAGTGCGAAAAAGCCGAGCAAAAAGAAGAGCTGCCAAAACAAAAACAACAACAGCAAGAAGATGAAGCAGAAGAAGCAGAAGAAGAAGAAGAGGAGCTGGACAGGCGCGCGTGTGACAAACTTGACGCTAAGTTTGCGCAAACACGGCCAGTGGCGGTGGGCGTGGGTGTGAGCGAGACGGCAAGAGACGAGAGGCGTGCAAATGAAAGGCAAAGCTCAAGCAGAAGACATACACAACAAGCACACATACACATACGCATGTACATATATACACACAGACAACAGCAGCAGCAGACAAAGAAGCTTTGGCAGCGGCGACGGCGACGGCGCCAAAAAGCAAAAACGGCAACGCAAATGTATTTTGTCACACGTTTTCATACACACACACACACACACACACACGCAGAGACTGCTTGTGTTATCATGCTGGGTGTGTGTGTGTGTGAGCTGGCTGGCACTATTTGCGTCGCCTGTGCGCAAGAAAAAGACGACAAGCGCAACGACAGCGACGACGACGACGACGACGACGACGACGTTGAACTTGCTACCCGACAGGCTGTTCTCATTGTTGTTGTTGCTGCTACTGAGCAGTGCTCAGCTTGTGTGACAAGTTTAACCACAAATACATATGAACAGAGAGCGGGCACACACACGGACGTTGCGACGCGCCAGCTAGTTAACACCACACCTCACAATGGCGGCGGCAATGTTAACTCCTCTGCGCCGTACTCAGGCCGCGACGTGTGTGCGAGCGAAATGGCGCATCGTCGTGGTGGCTGCTCTTGTTGTTGCTGTAACTATGTAAGAGGTGACAACATTTCTTTGCGTGCCCCGTGTATATATGTGTGTGTGTGTGTGTGTGTGTGAGTGTACGTATATATGCATGTGTCGGTGTCTGTGGTGTGAAAAATTACAGCAGCAGCGACGCCAGCGCCAACGCCAACGTCGCCGTAGCTGTTGCTGTGGTGAAGAAAAGACAATGAGGATGCTACACGTCAGCCAAACCTGTGGCGAGTCTTGCTGCTGCTGAAGTGAAAGGCGATTAGTTGGATTAGAATCCCAATAGTGCATATACATTATATATGTATGTATATATGTAAATATAAATATATATATATAAATATATATGTATATATATAGATGTATATATATATATATATATATATATATATATATATATGGGCAAGGCGAAGGCATAAGCAAAAGGCTAAGCAAATACAAAGCCATCTTATTTTAATTGCAGTTCAATTGGTCACACTCCGCGCTAATGCTAAGGCCATAAAGGCAGCGCTGCTGCTGCGCTGTAACTGAAAGAGCAAATGGATATTAACAGCAACAGCAAATGCTCGAAATATGCTCAGAAGGTGTTAAAAAACAACCAACCAAAATGCCGACTAACGCCTGGCCAAAGCTGCTGCTGCTGCTGCTGTTCACTCTCTGCCGCTTGTTTGTATATTGATTTAGCTGTGCCCGTGTGTGTGTGTGTGTGTGTGTGTGTGAGTGGGCAGCTGCTGTTGCTGCTGCTGTGGTGTGTTGAATAAGGCTTACACCACAGCATCTGCAGCGGGCGCGAGAGCGAGTGAGCTTAGCCCTAAGTGCGCTCTCGTTTACCACTCGCTCTCTGTCTCTCGCTCTCGCTCTCGCACTCGCACTTACTATTTGGCCATAGAAGCGTCGCATAGTAAATTTCGTCTGATTTTTTGTTGGCGCTTTGTAGCTAATTAAAAGTTTATGTGTGCACACACACACACACACACACACACACACATACGGACACAGACAGGGCAGCTGCTGGCTGCCTCATAATTATCTGAAAAACTTTATTTGACGGCGTTTATTTGACTGGCTGCCTTCTCCATGGGTGCGACAGAGTGGCTCGGGGGGAGAGGCCTCGCTAGCGCTCTCGCTCGCACGCCTGTGTGTGGGCATGTTTATTTGCTTAACATGGTTTAGTTGCGCCTGTATTTCTGTATGTATGTGTGTGTGTGTGTGTGTGTGTGTGAAAATTTGCAAGCGGCGCGCGTTAAATTATCCAAATATGTTGGGGGCAAAAAGGTGACGGCGAATGGGTTAACACTTTGACTGGCGCGTGTCTGTGTGTGTATGTGTGTGTGTGTGTGTGTGTGTGCAAATAAACAACATTATGCTGGCCATTAGCCAGCTTCAAGCATTTAGTTTTAGCCCTTTTGCTCACTCTCGCAAAAATGTCGCTTGGCTTGTCTTCTCGCTGGCCACGCCCACTGCCTGCCTGCCTGCCTGCCTGCCTGCCTGCCTGGCAATCAATAAAATTAGCATAAACTTGAATTTCACGCTGCCAAAAACAATGAAAGCTTGTTACACACACGCACGCACACGTCACACACACACGCACACGCAGATGGCTTTGCTTTAGCAAACACAAATACAAAGCCAAAGAATCGCGCCATAATAAATGTCTAGCCTTATGTAAACCCAGACAGAGTGTGTGTGTGTGTGTGGGTGTGTGGGTGTGTGGGTGTGCACACCGACACGTTCAGACATACACAGACACGCAGACGGACACACGATTGGATAAGAATCGCAGCATTTACATAGAGCGAAGGACGAAGCATGAAGGACGAAGGACGAAGGACACCAAGGCACTCGGGCGCCACATAAGCACTGTTCATATGCCGCATATTAATGGAGCAGACTGCCAACTCTCCCACTCTCTCTCCCACTCGCTCTCTCTCTCTCTCTCACTCTCTGCCTCTGCAAATTCCAATGCTCTTTTGCCAAAGCTTATTAAAAATATTATTGAAATTAAGTTGATTCACGCATCGTGTTGAGCTGATGCCTTTCGATTGCCCTCGAGTGCATCGATAAGTGCAGGAATAAGTGAAAATAGTTATTTGCAGGGTATTTGAGACTCCATGCGACTGCTTCGAATTGCTGCAGATTTTTCATTTTCCTGCAATACAAAGTAATCCACACACAGACAGAGACAGAGACAGAGACAGAGACAGAGTAGATGCATCTCCATTTCTCTTTGCTAATCTAATTAAATTCTGTTTGATTAAACTCTTAACAAGTTCACAATCCTCGCTCGCTATTTCCTGCTCACTATTTATAGTTGGCTACTTTCCATTCGATGTTTTCGCTTCATCTCTTTGCACTTTTTACTGCCCACTCGCTTCTTTCTTTTTACTGGCTCCTTTACTCGCTGCTTTCGACGCTCTTTTTCCCTTCTGCTACTATTTCCTATCTATTATCAACTCGCTTCTGTTCACTCGTTATTCTCACTTCTCTTTGCGCTTCTCTGCTCTCGCTACTATCTCTTGTCCGCTAACTAACTTCTATCCATTCTCTGCTTTCCACCCTCTTCCTTTTACTCGTTTCTTTTTATGTGCTTTTTTCTACTTGCTTCTATGCACTCGCTTTTGTCCACTCGCTACTTTATACTACCTTCCCTCAGCTCGCTTTCTTCTTTGCTTCTTTCCACTCTCTACACTTCACTCGCTCTTTCACGCTCGCCTTTACTCTGCATTCCACTTTTCCTGCTTCTCATTTATTTTACACTCTCTCTCTCTCTCTCTCTCTCTCTCTCTCTCTTTCTATTTCTTCTTCTCTCGCTAGTTTCTACTCGTTACTTTTTAGCTCTTACGTTCCTTAGCTAATTATGCTCTGACTAGACCATTTCCTTATGTTATTCATTTATCTTATCTTTTTTTAGATCTCTCCTCCTTTTCCTTTCACTCGTTGCTTTGCAGCGAGTAGCTTTTGTCCGTCATCTACCTTTGAGTTTGAGTTAAATTTGAGTTGTTTTTCTATTCTGATTTTCAATATCCATTTCTATATCAATTAAGTCTCTAAAATCCTTCGTCCTGATTCAGCGAGTAAGAATTACGTGGATCATAAGAATTTACTTGGACACTCTCGCTCGCTCTCTCTCTCCCTGTCTCTCTCCCACTCTGCACTCGTTACTTTGTCGCGAGTCGAATGCTAATTGCAAGCAACTATTTGCACACATTGGCGCACACCTGGTGTGCGGCTGCCCCCCTCGAGGGGGTCGTGGGTGTCGTTGAAGTCGTGCTATCTCCCTCTAGCCGCTGGCCGTGTTTTGTTGCCTACTTTGGAGCGCCAAGCACATTGCCAGCTGCCGGCGAAAAGGCCGCCAGCAAACGGCAATTGCTCAATTACAGCTCAAAGCGACAACAGCAGCAACAACAACAACAACAACAACAACAGCAACCTTAATGCATATGTGTGCAGCACACACACACACACACACGTGGGCTTTGGTGTTGTGTTGAATTTCACGCCAGCAGCTGCCAAGTGTAGTCCATAGTTTTTCGCCATTTTTAACTGACGCGCGCTCGCTCTGCTTCGCTCTCTCTCTCTCTCTTTCTCTCTCGCTCTCTCTCTTTTATGCTATGCTAAGCGAATGCGCGCGTGTGTGTGTGTGTGTGTATTTATTGTTTAATTAACTTCACGCCTGTCTATCACGCACACACTCACACACACACACAGACAGACGGCGCACAGACATTGCCTTTATACGTTGTTTGCACTGCGCTGTCTGCGCTGTCTGCTCTGCTCACTCCTCCTCTCTCTCTCTCTCTCTCTCACTCTCACTCACTCACTGTGTGTGTGCGTCTGTTTGTATAACTGTACAAAGCATACGCACGCTGCAGCTTTGTAGCTACTGCCGCTGCCTCTGCCTCTGCTCCTGCCTCAGCTCCTGCCTCAGCTCCTGCCGCTGCCTCTGCCTCTGCCTCTGCCTCTGCCGCTGCTGCAACTGTTTTTGTTTTTTCAGCTCACACAAAAGTTAATCAGTTAGGGCAATGTGTGAAAAACAAAGTGCATTCCGAGCTGATGCCTGATGCCTGATGCCTGATGCCTGCTGCCTGCTGCCTGATGCCCGATGAATGCCCTAGCCACGGAACACACAGCGGGTCTATCGATGCAGACAGGCAAGGGGTAAGGACTCGTATGAGATTAAAATTCTAGAGATTCACTTCGAATAAACAAATTTTCCATTTAGTCAGAGATGTATTAGGAAAGAACTCTGTGAATCGCATTCAACTCTCGATGTCACTTACTGTCTCTATGTCTGTCTAAAGAGATTTAGAAATAGAGAGACATAGACTCAGAGAGATAGATAAAAAGGTAGAGAGATCGAGACATATAATCATACAGGATTCTATGTCTCAATCTCTGTTTCATGCAGGATTCTATGTCTCAATCTCTCTACCTTTTTATCTATCTCTCTGAGTCTATGACTCTCTATCTCTATATCTATCCATCTGTCTGTCCGAGACAGGCGTCTCTGTGTCTCTCTATGCGTATCTATCTATCAATCTCTCAGTCTCTTAATCTTTCAATCTCCAACTATCCGATTCTCTGAATCTGTAACTCTCTCAATCTCTAATTCTCTCAATGTAACTCTCTCAATGTAACTCTCTCAATGTAACTCTCTCAATCTCTAATTCTCTCAATTTCCCATTTTCCAAATTGACATATTTCTCATAATTTCTTCGTCTTTTTCTCTATTTCTCATTTCCTATCTCTCTCACTATCACTCTCTCTCTCTCTCTCTCTCTCTCTCTCTCTCTCTCTCTCTCCTTCTCTCTCTCCCTCTCTCTCCCCCTCTCTCTGTCTTTCATTCTCTCTTAATGTCTTTTTATCTATCTCTCTCTGTATGTCTGTCTCTCCATCTCTCACGCTCTCTCTCAATCTCTCCCTATCTGCCTCTCTCTGCCCACTGCCCTCCCCTCTATCTAGTTGCACGCTTCTACAGGGTATTTCTTCGTTGTTAAGCTCGCATTTGCTATGAAGTTTCTTGTGAATGAAACTAGTCCTCAGATCACACACACTCTCACACACTCTCTCACACACTCTCACACACACACACACACGCACACACAGAGTGGTGTAAAGTCTGCTTCAGCTTTCTCATTGTCTGCACAAATGGAATTAAGGAAGTTTTTGTGCAAACGTGTTGCGAATCATTTGTGTTTTAATTAATGCACGCAGCGCTGCAGGGGGAGCTGCCAGGCAAGTGGGGCTCGGGCAGAAGGCGTGGCGGAGTGGAGGGGGCTGCTGTGGGGGACATTGCGTAAATGTAGGTGCCAAATAACGTTTTAGGCCAAGCCGCAAATGTCAAAATTTTGCTTCTTTTTTTTACTTCTGCTTCTTCTAGCTCCTCTTCTTTTTCTTCTTCTTCAGCTGCAGCCTCAGCTTCTTCTATTCAGGCTTCTTTTCTCGGCGCTGTTTTCGCTTTTGTCGTTTTTGTTTTGCTTTTTGTGTGCATTTTCCATTGAAAAGCGCTCTTCACAAGCAATTAAACACACAAAAGCGTTTTGCGAGCCACGCCGCAAGCGGGCAAGGGGGCGGCGGGCGGTGGGCTGCCGGGCGTGGCAACACAATGTGGCAAGATAAATGGATGGCAAAGCACAAGCTGCAATATGAATAATCGTGCTGCATTTGGCCAGCCAAGGGATAGAGAGAGAGAGAGAGAAAGAGAGAGAGGGAGTGGTGGGTGGGTAGCGGGAGCAACGACTGGGCAGCCAACACTTTTTGTGTGAAAAACTTCACCGAGCGCTGGGCGGAAGGCTGCCGGCAAGTGGGGGCGGCGGCGGAGAGTGCCCCTAGTTTGTTTACACAAGCGATTGGCCAAGACGCAGGCGAATGGGCTATGTGCTATGAGCCAAATGCTGGGCGTCAGCCAAAGGAGTGGCTAAGAGTACACAAGATTCACACCGACAGCAGCAGCAGCTGCAGCAGCACGAGCAGCTTGACAATATTCCTAACACCACACACACACACACACACACACACACACACACGTAGTCTGCAGTCTTCGCGTTGTCTCTGTCTCAGCAGCAGCAACAGCAGCAGCTTCGCTTGTTGTCTGACCCCTGCCACGCCCACGCCATCCCGCCGCTACACCGAGAAGACAGTCGCCCACATGTCATGCCTTTCGCTACTTGGTAGCAAGCGACATATCCTGCCAGCCATCGCTAGCTTCAGTTGCCAAGCGCAGTCCCAACAATCAGTTTCACATACATATATATATATATATATATATATATATATATATGAATATATATGTATATGTATCTGTGTATGTGAAATTGTCGTCCATTATTTGGTCTGCCATTTTATGCTTTCAATTTGCCAATTTCAGATTGATTTGGCCTCATTTTTCTGAAGTAAAGTAAAAAAAAGAAATTTTTAAAACTTAATATATTATATATATATATTTTCTTTTTATTTCTCTCACTTTCTCTCTCTCGCTCTCTTTATATATATTTTCTCTCCCTTTATCTATGTCTCTTTCTATATTTCTCATATAATATCTCTCTTTTATTTCTCTCTCTCTCTCTCTCTCTCTCTCTCTCTCTCTCTCTCTGTCTTCATCTTTCGCTGTCATTTATTCTCTGTCTTTCCATTTCTTATTCTATGTCTCTTCATATATCACTTTTTAACTCTCTTCATTTGACTCTCGATATCTCTGTCGTTTTCTCTGTGCCTTTCCCCTAAATCTGTCTCTAGCTCTCCCTTTATTTATATTACCTCATATATTTCTCCAAGTCGCTCTCTCACTCACTATCTCACTATCTCTCCCATACTTGCATCCTCTCTCTCTCTCTCTCTCCTGTCTTTGTTTTGCTCTTCTCTGTCTCACCTCTCACTACTACTACTCTACCCATCTGTCTCTCTCCTTCTCTCTCTTCCACTTTCCCACTCTATCTGACAGCCTTTAACTCTTTAACTCTGCTTCCTGCCACCTCAGAATTGCTCCTCCTATTACACTTTCGCGTTAAGCCATTATCCATGTCATTATTAGGGGAATTGGGTAATCAATGCTTACGTCTTAATCGCCTTGGCATTCCGTTTATAGTCACACGATTGCCGCTTAGTCGGAGTGTATAACCGGATACCTATTGTATCATCTTGCTCACGCGGGAGCTAATTGCGTGCAGTAGGCAGCATAACTGTAATCGTGGCGTCGCGTCGACTTAACGGCTGAGAATCGCACAGAGAGGCGCATGTGCTTATTTGCTGCCACAAATACTTTGGCAATTTATTATTGAGCTCAATGTGCGAACTCAAATACTGCAAGCAGCAAATTTTCAGTCAGCCATTTGGGATTTCGGAATATGGAATGTGGAATTCAAATGGAATGGAATGAGAATCGCATAGAGCAGATAAAACCTTTTATTTATTTATTTATAAAATATAAGTATTTATTTACTTATTAAATATTAATATTATTACGCATTTAGTACTGAAATTTCAATCAGAGAAACAAGCGATTTGATTTCATTGAGTTTCGATTTTGACTAAAATTGACTTTTGAGAATTGCATAGAATTGCCTGATTGTTATAGATACCAAATAGTTTGATAATTGATATTTTTTCCTTATATCTTTTCATATTATGATGTAAAGGAATTTCACATTTGATGAGAATTGCATAGAGAGGCGACACTTATCAATTTTTGCATTGCATATTTTTTCTACAATTTTTCTTTTCATATTTTTTGGCTTAAATTACTTTTCATTTAAGAGAGTATTTTTGCTAACCCTCAGGAGTTATGTATTCAAGCAGTCCTCTGAGTCTATATAGAATATATAGAGATACCTTGAGGCATATTGAGCTCAGTTTTGCAGACTTTGCAGACTTTGAAGTTTTGCTAATTCCCATTTGAGTATTATCATGTGGCAAATTATTGTTTGCAAATTTATTGTGGCTAAAAGTAGCAGACGAGCAACAGGCAGCATGCAGCGGGCAGCGGGCAGCGGGCAGCGGGCAGCAGGTGTAAATGAAAACACGACACCTGAGAGCTAGCACAGAGAACTTTTTTATGATGCGCTAAAAAGCAAAACTTTTCATTTAATATGCAAAAAGCGCAAATCAAGAGCAGAGCAAAAGCCAAGCAGCAGAGGCTGCCACTAGCCACGCCCCCGCCCAGCCACAGTAATAGCAACAGCAACAACACCTGCTGACCGCACGGAGCGAACAACTCATTAAAAAAGTATAAATAAAAGAAAAACTCTTAGAAATGCAGCTCACTCTATGTGTGTGAGTGTGTGTGTGTGCGTGCGTGTGTGTAAAGTTTATTTGCCTGCATTTGACTAAGCTGAGGTGTGTGTGAGAGAGAGAGAGAGCGAGAGCGAGAGGGCGAGGCAGCTCGTGTGAGTGAGCAAGCGAGCGAGCGAGCAGGTGCCATAAAAAGGCGCCAGGCGGACGAAACTCTCAGCAATTATGCCACAGGCTGCGCACAGTGGCGCCCTCTGCAGGTCAATAGACGCAAACGCAAACGCCCGATGCCGAGGTGCGATTGTAAACAAGGCAGCGCGAGAGCTTTGCGTGTCGGACACTGCAGCGCAACAATGGATCAGTGGGCGGCGGGCAGGGGGGCGCTGGGCGCTGGGCGCTGAATTGGGCTGACTGCACTCAGCTAAATGAGTGACCAGGCCGAAAAAAAAAAACAAAGACGCAAAAGGACGCGCCAGCGGGCACATCAAATGAAATCGAGCGTATCACAAGAAGCAGAAGAAGCAGCAGCAGCAGCAGCAGCAGCAGCAGAGGATGAGCAAGAAAAATGTCAAACTGTGCGCAATAAATGTAAATACACTGCGAGAAAAGCAGCGAGAACAACAGCGGCGCAAACAAAGGCTCAAGAGAAGGAGAGCCGAGCAGAACAAAAAGAAAAGCAGAGGAAAACATAAGAAAAAAAAAAAAAATAAAATAAAACGAAGAACAAGAAGAAGAAGTAGCAAAAAAAAAACACTTATAAATAAAAACATGCTCATTAATGTAAAAGTCAGACGCAGGGCAGCAACGAGAGAGGGCGAGCAAGAGAGAGTGAGTGAGAGGGCGCTGGATGGCCAGAGGGTGGCACTCACTGGGTGGTGGGTTCTTGGGCCCCGGCAGACAATGTGAATGGCTCCTTGGACGTGCAATTGAAATTGGAATTCACTTTTGTGTCGACTGCGACAAAACAGCGTCCCACGTCCAGCTCCACACGCAGCCCCAGAACCCAGCCCCCAGAACCCAGCCCCCAGCCCCCAACGACCAGCCGGCCGGCTGGCTGGCTGCCTTGCATGGCCTGCTCCGTGGCCATTATGATATTGTATTAAGTGATGCCAAGTGAGGCTGTCGGCCGAAGTCAGCGCGATGAGTCAGCGGCACTTAAAGCTCGACTGAAATCTAGTGCAAATGCCAGAGAGCTTTAAGCAACTTAAATGTGAGAGCTTTAAATAATAAAACTTGCACGTATCAAATTCAATTCAATTAAAGTTCACATGAGTCTCTAAAAATGTTGAGCAATAGAAAGTTTTTCTATTACGAAAAGTTCGTATTATGTAGATAAAACTATATAATATTAAAGCTTAAACAACTTTCCTAGTTAATTAACATATGTTAAATACTTTGTACTATATATTTAATATTATATTATTTATTATTATTATTATTATTTTTATTATTATTATTATTATTATTATTATTATTATTATTATTATTATTATTATTATTATTATTATTATTATTATTATTATTATTATTATTATTATTATTATTATTATTATTATTATTATTATTATTATTATTATTATTATTATTATTATTTTTATTATTATTATTATTGTTATGATTATTATACCCTGAATCCATTGAAAATGGAAATTTCAGGGTATAATGTTTTTGTGCAAATGTATGTAACAGGCAGAAGGAGGCGTGCCACACCCCATAAAGTATATATATTCTTGATCAGCTCGACGAGCTGAGTTGAACTAGCCCTGTCCGTCTGTCCGTCCGTCCGTCCGTCCGTCCGTCCGTCCGTCCGTCCGTCCGTCCGTCCGTCCGTCCGTCCGTCCGTCCGTCCGTCCGTCCGTGTAAACACCTGGATTTCTGCAACCACAAAAGCTAGAGACTTCAAATAAAAAGCAAAATGCTCGATAATACCATACGCTGTACGAGTTTATTTTTTTTTTTCGATAACTCATCCCATTTCTTTTTTATCGATAACTATCGAAAATATCGCTTTGTTTTTGAGGTCTGGCGTGCACACCGTTAAAGATAGAATCATGCACTAAGTTGTGGTTGATAGCTATATTGAATCCGCACATTTTGTCATTTTTGGATTTTTGATGCCACGCCCCTTTCGCCCACAATTCAACAAAATCGATAACTCACGTATATCAAATACTAGAGACTTGAAATTTGGCAAATAGGTACATTTAGATGTCATAATCATGCCCCGAAAATTTCATTAAGAACGTATGTCGAGAAAAAAAGTTATTAAACAATAAAGTTTCCATAGCACAGCCTCTGCTGCAGCCGCAAAACTGCGCAGTGAGCATATTACGTGCATGCATATGTTTGTGTGTGTGTGTGTGTGCATATGTTGTTTACTATTAATGAATAAATGAAACTTTTTATGATTGGTATTACAGCTCAATGGATTCAGGGTATCTCTTAGTCGAGCAGTCTCGACTAGAGTTTAGTTACTTGTTTTTATTATTATTATTTTTATTTTTATTATTATTATTCTTATTATTATTATTATTATTATGATTATTTTTATTATTATTATTTTTAATATTATAATTATTTTTATTATTATTATTCTTATTATTATTATTATTTTTATTATTATTATTATTCTTATTCTTATTCTTATTATTATTATTATTATTATTATTATTATTATTATTATTTTTAATTTTATTATTATTATTATTATTATTATTATTATTATATAATTATTTCAAAGCTTCAACAATTTAAGGCGTACGCGCAGAAGCTTTAAATATTTTTATATATGAAATATGAATTTATGAAAACTCTATTAAAATTATTTTTAAGCTAAAGCTTAGTTGGGCTTAGTTCTCACTCTTTCTGTTTAGCTATGAACTATTTTTAGCCCTAAAGCTTTCTAATTCGTGCTCTCTTCTCCTCGCTCTATATAAAATACGATTAAAGCTTTATTAAGCTTATTTCCCACTCTCTCTCTCATTTACTTCTTCTATTTACCTTCTTTTGTATCTTTGATTTATTTTATAATTATTATTATATTATAATCATATTTCTGAGCCATTCAAATAATTTTGAATATAAAAAAGCTTTTTAAGCTTTAAGAATAAAACTCGAAATGTTACTCCCGCTTCAGTTGGGAACTCCCATTTCTTCTCTAATAATTGCATTGCTCGCCGCAGACGCTCAGAATGGCTGTTAAGCAGCTTTAAGTGTAATTCAGTTAAAGCTCTCGAAGCTTTCGGCAACATTTGCACAGCAATTAGAGCGATGCAACAACAACAACAACAACAACAAAGCCGAGGGAAAAGGCGAAAAACCAAAACAAACAAAAATCGCGTGAAAATGCGCCAAATTGTTAGACGAAACTAAAAAATAAAAGTGGAAAAAAAAACAAAGCAAAACAAAAAGAAAAAGAAAGAGGAAAATTGTTGTATACATTATGCAGATGAGGCTGAATGGAGATGCTGGCAGAAGTGGGAGTAGGAGTAGGAGGAGGAGGAGGAGGAGGCGGCGGGGGGAAGGCGCACAACTTGTGTAGCCGAAATCATTTCAGCAATGTGAAGAAATAAAAAAGAATTTCAGCTTGGTTTTGACAGGCGAATAGAGGCGGGGGGCGTTGCACAGGTGTGGAGTGAGTGAGAGAGAGAGAGGGGGGGGGGAAGGGGACGGGGCGACGTTTGCTTGGATTGGTGGGTGAGTGGATGAGACTGAAACTTGCAGCAGTTCAAGTTGAGCACCTGACATTGTCAGACAGCAGCAAGCTGCGCCGCATGTCCTGCATCGCCCCCGCTTCCGCATCTCAGTCTCTGTCTCGCACTGTTCCTGTCTCGCTCTGTCTCTTCGGCTGGCTAGTCAAGTTACATGGTCTGCATTGACTTGACAGCTTTCAAGAGCTCAATGAAGTGCTTCAGCTAAAGGCCAAAACCAAAATCAATATGATCAAAAGAGAGAGAAAGAGAGAGAGAGAGAGAGGGGGGGGAGGAGGAGGAGAGAGAAGCGACCCTCTATATACATATATATATATATATTTCTCTCTCACTCTCTAAATATTGTTGGCTTCCTGTGCAGAACGCGCGCGCTGTTATAAATTAAATTCGTAATTGATTCCTGAATCCGCAATCCTGCAAATGGGATTACAACACGTTCAAAATCAGCAGCAGCAACAGCAGCAGCAGCAGCAGCAGCCACAACAGCAACCCCTACCAACAACAACAACAACAACAACATACTCGAGTGTTTGTCTATAGATACAAAATTGCGTGCGCTGTAAATGAAACCCAAATGTTGTTCAGGCAAACGGGCCAGGGATGCCGCGGCCAGGAGCGCCAAGGGACGTCAGCTGGCGCGTTAGTCACTCAATAGATATAGACATAGATAGATATAACAACAATACACACACACACACACACACATAGATATATATATAAATTTTAGTTAAGTGCGCGACATTGTGCTCGGCGCTTTCAACCCTCGACGAGCCAAGGAGCATCCATCCAGCAGCAATTTCATTCTTCCGCCGGTAATAACAACAACAACAACAGCAACAACAACAATCATCATAACAATGGAGCACAGAGCACAACACTCTCGAGCAGCCCATAGACTATCCTTACTTTTCGTACACCCCATGCACCGTACTCCCTCTCCCTCTTCCTCTCCCTCTCTCGCTCTCTCTCACACAATCCTGCCGCACTTCGCTCCAATCCAACCGCCGACTTTGACCTCGTTGTTCGTCGCTCCGTTTAGCCGCGTTCGCTACGCGCTTAACAGCTTACAATAATTTCAATGCCAGCTGCCCCTTGGCCACCGCCCCCGCCACCGCCCCCCACGCTCAAAACTGAATCATTCATGGAGAAAGCATTTGATGCCCACTGCGAAGTTCGATTGAATGCAGAAATCAGTCAGCAAACATATTCGAAAGCTGTGGCTAGATCAGAGCAGAAAAGAAGCAGTGCGAAAATGATTTGAAAAGCTCTGCAGAAGCTTTTACTTAATTGCAATATAAATGTTTCAGCTTTAGTCAGAAAATACTGTAGCTAAATGGAAATGGAAATGTAAATGCGAAGATGCAAAGCTCTCTTACAAAGAGCTTTAAATGGCAAAATATTAAAGCTTGACTTAGAAGCACATTCAAATGTAACTACAAAAAGCGTTCTAGAGATTAAGAGAAAGTGACAGTTTTTAGTATTAAATTACGACTTTTAAAGCAAAAACTTTATAGAATATGCATTAATAGCTTTAAGACATAACGAAAAGCTTTATAAAAAAAGAATTTATAAGTTTTGTCTCTGATTGAACTTGTGATGCGCTTCAAGCTGAAGTAGAATAATATAATAAGGCTATTTTAATGAAAGCAAAATTAGCTTTAAGACAAAAGCTGTAGTAAAATTTTAATATAAATTTAATATAAATTTAATTAGGAATTAAAAAGAGCTTTAAGCATTGCTTAAGCATTCCTGAAATCTAAAAATGAAAGTTCATTGAGCTTTAATAGCATTAAGCTTACGCTTTAAGAAATAAACAAAATATATTTATAATTTAATTAAAGTTGATTAACAATTAACTTTAACTTTAACAACTTAAGAAATGCTAGAAATAAATTTCTTCATCTTTCCCAATTAATTGAGCTTTAATAATAAATACCTTAAGGCATTCAGAAACAGCGCAAAGTGGAGCTTGCTGCATGGGAAATATAATCGTAGGCAGAGATATAGGAAATATTAATATCAGATCAGGTAGGTAGCTAGTTGGCCAGTTAGCCAGGCAGTGCGCAGTCCTCAAGGTGAACTGCATGTTGCACTTTGGTAAGTGAGCAGGTAAAGCCAATCAAGTTCTTGCCACACGTCTAGACACGGTTCCATTCGGCTTGGCTTTGACTTCAAGTCGTATTATGTTTTCCGCAGCTGTCAAATTTGATTTGACAAATGTAAATGATACACAGAGCGACAGAGAGCGAGAGCGAGAGCGAAAGAGACGGGTGATACAGCTTGCGATTTGCATAGAGATGCAAATGCGACTTACACCTTTTTGCAGCTGTTCAAGCTTCAATGCGCCGGCTGCATCTATGGATAATGACTGCAGATTAACGCATTATCAAATATTTACAACATCCGAGGTGATAAGCGATTATACGCATCGTCGCATCGGCGCATACGAAAACACTTGAAGCTTTTCCACACAATTCCCATTGTTGTGGCCCATCGTACATGCCGAAGGCGGGGCCGTATCTAGTATTTAGCTTTTTTTTTGCTAAAAATCTAGCCTTTTTTGGCTTTTTTTTCTAGCTTTTGTTCTAGCTAACTAGCTTTTTAGCTAAAAACGTAAAGCTTTTCCACACTATTTCATCAAAATGTCTATTTAGTGGGGTCTATCGATTCTATGAACGTACATGCAGTTATTAGCGAGGCCGTACCGGAGACTTAGCTGTTTTTTGCTAAATATCTAGCCGTTTTTGGCCTTTTTTCTCGCTATTTTCTAGCTGTTTTTCTAGCTATCTAGTTTTTTTTAGCTAGAAACTTTAAGCCTTTCCACACTATTCCATCAAAATGTCTATTTAGTGGGGCCTATCGATTCTTTGAACGCACATGCAGTTATCAGCGAGGTTGTACCGGGGATTTAGCTTTTTCTAGCTTTTTTTCTAGCTATTTTTCTAGCTATCTAGCTTTATTTTAGCTAGAAACTCAAAGCTTTTCCACACAATTCCCTTCATTCTTTGCCCTAAAGTGCTTTATTATTCTAAGAGCGTGCATGCCAAGGTTATCAGGAGACGTGGCCGTAGCCAATAACTGATTTCTAGTTTTCTAGCCTTTTTCGGCTATTTTTAGCTATAAAATATCTATAATTGGCTGGATAGCTATCAAATAGTAGAAAAGGCTATTTTATTGTTGTTTGTCCACCCAAAGGCAGGAGGCGAGGCTATTGACTGATTTTGCTAGTTATATATCTAGCTTTTTCTAGATATTTTTTTGGCTAACTAGCATTTTCTGGCTATTTTTCTAGCTATCGAGTTTTCAATTGGTTTTTCAAGCCTAACTCGAGGACTACAAAAGCAAATTTGTAAATATACAAATCCAAATACAATGGCAATTTTGATAGGTAAGCACAGTTAGGGCTTACACAGCTGAAAAATAATTCCTTTTCGAATATATCTATTCGTTATTTGGTTATTGAAGAAACTTTGCATTTCATGCATGCAGAGCTTGACCTTTGGCATATAAACATAATTTGATGTTAGATTCATGTTGCGCAAATTTCATTGGGTTTCTAAAGCCAGAAGCGGAGTTCAATTAGTAGTTATATATGGAAGAAGAAGAGAGAAAGAGAGAGAGAGAGAGATGGAGAGAGAGAGGTAGAGAGAGATAGATAGAGAGAGAGAGAACGGCAGCAGAACTGTCAAAGCAGCTGTGCACAGCGTTTAGGGCATTGTCAAGACATGGCACATTCCATTGGAAAATGATTTGAGTTCTAAGAGCATTGAGATTTTGGATAATAAGTAATACCAGCGGAGCTACAGACTTTGAGTGGCGCTAAGGCTTCGCTCAAGTGCTTTGAGTCTGTGTGACTATTAAAAGACTCAATATTCTTAGGAATATTTTCAATATTTGCAAAAACATAAACTTTAACTCAAGAAGTCAATTTGGCACAGATGAAGACTGGGTATAAGAGAAATATGCACAGTGGGCATGAGAGCTGGAGTTAGATGCGGATGCAATCTAGAAATCTATAAAGTTTAAGATTTTTGTCAACTCAGTTGAGGCATAAGAGGCCACAGACTAAGCTTTTCAAGCGAAATCGTAGCTGAAGCCTTCTACTTGGCCTGTTGAAACCGCAAATCGCCACGATTTAATCTAATATACTTAAATACCACAAGAAATTAGTTCTGCGAGCCTAACACAAAAAAACATCTCAACAGAATTCAGCTAAGTTTTTAAACTGATTAAATTTAATTCCAAATTAAATTAAGATATTTGCTTTTGTTATTTTGGCAGTTAGTTAAAGTAATATCCATAAGAACGTGCTAAGACTCAGCAGAGGTCTTAAGAAGTTGTTTAAAGTGCAACAAAGTTTCTGACTCGGAATGTGTTTATAAAAGGAATTTGGCGAAAAGGTAGAAATAATCAGTTGAAGGCGCAAAGAGAGTTAGCTCAAGGAATATATATCCTTGATATAAAAATCATTTCAATAAACAGCGAAAATAGACTTAAAATTAACGAATATAAAAAAAAAATATTATTTTTTTCCAAGCTGTAGAAAATTCAAACGGTTTCAAAAGGCATAAATATTCAATAAATATATATATACATAAGCTGATCTATATATATATAAATATATATATTTTTTTTTTTAGTCATATGATAAATAGTTAATATATATATATTTTGCGTTAATCCGTGACGCTGCCGCTGCCAAAATCAAATCCGAATTCGCTCAGGCACGAGCTGGGAAACCTGCAAACCTTTTGGGTCAAGTTTAGTTTTATTTACTCAATTAGTTTTGTATTATGATTGAGCCGCAGAGATAAAGTGGGCGAGGTGCACAAATATAACACTTGGGCACTGTGGATGTTTAGTATGTGAGCGAGTCGCTTTCCAAGTGATTGCAAATGTGTTTTAAAAAACTCGCACGTTTTTCTCGTTGGGCTGGCAAGAAGAAAAAAAAAAAAAACAAAAACAAAAAAAAAATACAAAACAAAAACTTGGCGAAGTTTTGGCGAAGTCACACGGGGAGAACACAGTGAACAAATGGGACGCGAGACGCGGCCGGGTGACGCGCGACGGTAAACGATTCAAACGTTGCGAACGCTCGAGAAACGCTGAACGCAAGCAGTGGAAACGCAGAACGTTAAGAGTACGTGTGCAGGCCGAAACGTGTCCAAGCCAAAGCACCAGGCAGGCAACACAGCCGGGCCGGGTTAAGACAATCGCGGCAGACAAGTCCAAGTCCAAGTCAAAGTTGTCAGCAGAGCGTTGACAGCGACGACGACGACGACGACGACGTCGGCGGCAGCAGCTGCGCAAGTTGTGCGACAAAAATCAACAAGCAACAGCAGCGACAGAGCGAGAGAGCGCGCGCCGGCTACAAAGTAGCCACCTCTCAAGACATCGACCGTGGCGGCGGCGGCGGCGGCAGCGGCAGCGGCAACTGCGACGTTGGCAGCGCGCGCGCCGCTTGTTCACCACGGCGACGCAGACGTTAAGTAAAAGCTTAGCCGAGCTTAGCTCAGTTTTTGTTGTTGTTGTTGTCGCAGCTGTCGCCAGCGGCGGCTGCAATGCGCGACAAGCATTTTGACACCGTTTTGTTGTCGTTTTTAGTTCAATTCCTGCTGCTTTTACTGTTGTTGTTGTTGTTGCAGGCTGCTATTCGCGCCCACCCACGCGCCATGCCAAAAACAAAATGGCCGCTCGCACGCTGCCGCTGCTGAGTGCAAGAGCGAGAGCGAGCAACTGATCCTGCCAAAGCATTGCCGACGGCAACGACAGCAGCGATAAAAGCTCAAATTCAACAAACCAAAATAAAGTCGAAAACGAAAACGAAAACAAAATAATGAATGGCAAAAACAGAAGCAAAACAAAAATAGAAACTAAAAACTGTTGCACTCGGCGCTCTGCCGTCGTGCGTCGCCTGCCGTCGGACGGCATCGAATGACAGGCGGCGAGCACGTTGACAGCGTCGCAGCGCTCACAGCGGCCAACTCACCACGGCAGCGCGCGACGCCGGCCGCGACGCCAGCTATTTGCTCAGTTAATTGGGCAATGGCGAGTGAGCGCAGCAGCGACGCGTGAGTGAAAGAGTGAGTGGAAATCACTCCAAACCGGTTACAGGCGTTACGTGTGCGTGCCTATGTGTGTGTGTATGTGTGTGTGTGTGTGTGTGTGTGTGTTGTAGGCTGTCTGGAGCCAGGCAAGGATAATGCGTTACGCAGCTTCGCAATAACTTTTATTTTTTATTGCGCTGCCAAAAACACCCAAAAGAGCAACGTGCTCGGTATATGTGTGTGCCTGTGTGTGTCTGTGTGTGTGTGTGTGTGTGTGTGTGTGTGTGTGCTGCGTGGGGGCCATTTTTGTCTTGAGCTCCCGCAGGAGCACTTTCTGCCGCTGCTGCTGTCCTTTAAAGACAGCATAACAGATTTGTCTGTTTGCCCACAATGTGTGTCCTATGTCGGCCAACGAAACTGGAGCAGCAATCAGAGTAAAGGAGCAGCAGAAGAAGAAGAAGAGCGACACACGCACACGCATCAAAATAAATTAGAAGCAAAAACTTTATAGCTCTGCCCCAGCGACCCAAGGCAACTCTTAAGTCCATAATAAACGGTTTAGATTTGCAATTTGCTTTTCGCGCTGATTTGTAGCTGAAAAAACAAAGAAAGAAAGAAAGAAAGAAAACAAACCGAGAGGAGATTGAAGATTAAGCCACATGTATGGAAAATGCGATTCAATGAGATCTGAATTATTGATAAAGGCGTTCGGTAAATAAATGAAAACACGGTAAAGATGGTGTCATTCATGATACACGAAAATACAAAAAAAAAAGAGGAAAGAAAAAGAAAAATATATAACAAAAATAAGAAAACAAATAAAAAATAAAAATAAATACGCAAGCAAATAACATGGCAGCAATTGGCAGTCAAGTGTGTGGGAGCGGGAGAGGCAGAGTGGCGGGCTGGCCAAGCGAAATGCTTGTGCGAATGCCTTATCACACGTTACGTGGGCACCGTTGCTGCCGCTGCGATTGCTGCTGGCTGAGAGAAGCGCCAGAACGTAATGAATAAAATATGCAATAAGCATAAAGAAGCAAATATGCAAATTCGGCAAACGTTACGAGCGAACGAGCGAGCAAGAGAGAGATGGCAGCTGAGCAACGCCCACAGCACGACGACCATTTTACATTGCGGAGCAGCGCCTGGCATGGGCCAGAGCGTTCGTTATGTGTGCGCTCTACTCGCACGGCGTCGACGCTGTGAGAGAGCGTGCATACATCAAGACATCGGCACTGCTCGCACTCGCTGCGATTGCGGCATAGCGTCGTTGAGCGCATTTCGTAGCCGTGGTGAGTTTCTGCTAATACACTTTTGTCAACTGCTCAAATACACAAACGCACGTGAGTGCGTGTGTGTGAGTGTGCAGGCAACAACAACAATGCGCACGATCGTTTTGTGGGCGGTGCTTAAGCGCAAGCATGCGAGCGCTCAGTGTGCGCAAGCGAGACGCAAAGAACGGCTCAGAGTGAGCCACAGCCACAGCTACAGCTACAGCTACAGTCTCACAGTCGCATCCTACACTGCCAGCAATGTCCTGTCCAGCCAAATGCCAGCTCGCACAGCAGCAGCAGCAGGCGGCATTAGACGACTCCTGCTGCGGTCCTTGTTATTTATGTATGTCAATTAAGATATGTAGATTTATGCATGCATATGTGCGCCAGTCTGACGTAGCTGCTGCGTACAGCCTGCTTTTTGGCGCGAAAACCTACGCCTTGCGTTACGTAAGGATCAAATGTGTTACGCCTTTTTGTTTGCTTCCTTATGTTATGAGAGCTACATATAAATTGTTTAGTAAAATTTTAAGTTTCTGTGATGTTAGCGTAAAAAAATGTGATTTATTTTTTGTAAATTCAAGAAAAAAGTCGATAAAAATAGAAATTTAATTATTAAAAATTTGGAATCAGTTTTGTAACTCAGCAGATGAATTTTACATGCATAAAAAAGGCTTTAAATATACATTTATATATATTTATTCCTTAAAATATGATTACTTTCATTTCCCTTCAAATTTTGGAAATACAAAAATTTCGAAAATGGCGTCGTGTTTTGTGGCTGCATCGCCAGCTGCGGCTGCGGCTGCTGCTGCTGCTGCTACTGCTGCTTCATATAAAAAACACGCTCAGATGAAAATTAACTGTAAAATGTGGCACAATATGCACAATTGTTAATAATGAGGCATGTGGCGCGCATATTCTACGTGCTCCAACGAAAAGAAGAAGAAGACGAAGACGAAGAAGCAGAAACAAAATTGCATTTGGCATGGCAAAACGAACTCTGGCGCCTGCGCCCAGTCTGCTAATTAGTCGTAGCTGCAGACAGGATTCGCCAAAAGGAGCTGAACAGCGAGTCGGTTGGGGAATGGAGATGGGGCTGTGGTTGGGGGTGGATCACGTTGTTGTGTTTGCTAAACTTTGCATTAAATTTTGGCGCTGCACAGGCGGCGGCAATTAATTTGGAGGCGCAACAAGCGTTCAGAACGTCCAAATGAAGTGTGACGAGCAGCTCTTCTTCCTCTTCTGCTTCGTTTTCTTCTTCACATGCTTCTTTTCACATACCCTGCAAGAGACAACGGACTGGGCATTCACGGCTGTCACGGCATGTCGGTTACACAGTACAGATATAGAGTACTTATAGCTGGAGCTAGGTCTATGTAGAAACTGAAAATATTCAATGAATCTCAGTGCACTTTTATCTCAAGCAACTCGACTTGTAGTGCTTCAAAATCCATATGCCAAGCTTGTGTGTGCTGCGCTATAAGCAATATTCAAGCAATTGAATGAAAGAAATTAATAGAGAATCGATGAAGCAATTATTCTGATTGTCGCTACAATTGCCTGAAGCAAAATTATATATGTCTTAACTTAAGCTGAAGAATTTATTCGCTCCATCTTATAAGAGTACACCTATAACTCGCTTTACACTTTACTTAAATTTAAATTTAAATTTATTTTTACATTACTTTAATTCTGGCATAATGTCAGAGATCTGGCAACACTACATGTTATTCTGTCATAGTATTTTAACAAAGAGGAAATTTAGCCTTAAATTGAACTGAATAAAGCTATGCTCTAAGTTCAATAAATGTCATCAAATCTTATTTACACGTCTTTTTCGCTTTAAATGTTTTCTTTTTCATATACAATTTTTGTTTCTCTTTACACGGCTTAGTCAGAAACGTATCTACCGTGTAAGGCGAGGTACAGGTGTACCTCGACTTCTAGCTGTTCCAAGTCAAGCAGACTTTTTTATTTGACTAACTTAATGCTTAAGGTAAATTAATCGATTTTCTTTGCATCATATTTCATGTATAGATAGATATATAATAATAGAGAATTGTTTTTGGAATATAGAATTGAAATATCTAGTGGTTTTTCAGCCAAAGTCAAATAGGGTTTAGCTTTGAGTAGTCTTCAAACAACTTTGAATTCTAGTTTTATGCATTTATGTTATATATAGAATATATTTAGTTATAGAGTATATAAATAGGTATAGATTATATTATATATATGTAGGCTTTATTTATGTATATGTAGAAAATTATTAGCTAATCAATATGGCTTTTATTGACCATATAAAGCAGGGTATCTCTCACTCGTGCACACTCTCTTTTGCAGTGCTGCTTGTGGCCTTTCCTTTTGCCTTGCATCAGTTGCTTGCGGTTGCCTTGCGTCGTCTGTGCGGCAACTGTACTGTGTGCCTCTCTCGCTCTCGCTCCCTCTCTCAGTCTCTTGTGTGCCTTTCTCTGTCTAGTGTGGGGCAACGTTTTCCCACCTTGCCACATTCAAATGGATGTGAATGTGAATGGCTTTTGGATGTGCGTGCGTGACAATCTCGCCGCCCTCCTCGACATTATTCGTTTTGGTCTTTTCCAGTTGCATCATTCAACCATGACAATAAAGACTATTTGTTGTTGTTGTTGTTGTTGTTGTTGCTGCTGTTGCTGCTGCTGTTGCTGCTGCTTCTGTTGGCCAAACACTAGGCAACAAATTGTTGTAATTATGGACTCGGTTGCGTTTCGCTTGTCGCTTCCCGATGTCATAATGTCGGTGTTTGTTGTCTCCGTCTCCGCGTGCCCTGCAATTATGGTAAAAGTTGCATGAAACAAATGACAACAGCAGCAACAGCAGCAGCAACAATGACAAAACGTTACATTTTGTATTTATTTTCTTCTTCTTCTCTCTTTTTTTTAGTTATCAAATTGTTTATGCTTTTGTTTTCGCAAAATAATAGTTACAACAATAATAACAGTTGCACACCCGCACACAATGATAGGAGGAGAGAGAGAGAGAGAGGAGGACAGAGAGGGACACGATTAACTTTCGTATCAGATTTTCCCAATCATAGATATAGATATAGATATAGATATAGATATAGATATAGATATAGATATAGATATAGATATAGATATAGATATAGATATAGATATAGATATAGATATAGATATAGATATAGATATAGATATAGATATAGATATAGATATAGATATAGATATAGATATAGATATAGATATAGATATAGATATAGATATAGATATAGATATAGATATAGATATAGATATAGATATAGATATAGATATAGATATAGATATAGATATAGATATAGATATAGATATAGATATAGATATAGATATAGATATAGATATAGATATAGATATAGATATAGATATAGATATAGATATAGATATAGATATAGATATAGATATAGATATAGATATAGATATAGATATAGATATAGATATAGATATAGATATAGATATAGATATAAATATAGAGATAGATATAGATATAGATATAGATATAGATATAGATATAGATATAGATATAGATATAGATATAGATATAGATATAGATATAGATATAGATATAGATATAGATATAGATATAGATATAGATATAGATATAGATATAGATATAGATATAGATATAGATATAGATATAGATATAGATATAGATATAGATATAGATATAGATATAGATATAGATATAGATATAGATATAGATATAGATATAGATATAGATATAGATATAGATATAGATATAGATATAGATATAGATATAGATATAGATATAGATATAGATATAGATATAGATATAGATATAGATATAGATATAGATATAGATATAGATATAGATATAGATATAGATATAGATATAGATATAGATATAGATATAGATATAAATATAGAGATAGATATAGATATAGATATAGATATAGATATAGATATAGATATAGATATAGATATAGATATAGATATAGATATAGATATAGATATAGATATAGATATAGATATAGATATAGATATAGATATAGATATAGATATAGATATAGATATAGATATAGATATAGATATAGATATAGATATAGATATAGATATAGATATAGATATAGATATAGATATAGATATAGATATAGATATAGATATAGATATAGATATAGATATAGATATAGATGTAGATATAGATATAGATATATTTGATCCTCAAGGGTTGAGATCAATTCGACTCGAGGCCCTTGGTGCGGGTCAACTCTCGAGCAACAGCTGACACAGTAAGCGTAGCGTGCACCATGCACCATGCAACATGCACATGCAACATGCGCAAAAGGCATGCAACAAGCGAGCTGCCAGCTAGGCAGTCAGGCGGCCAGGCGGCCCCGGGGCCAGGCAAACTCTTTCTATGGGCTATTTTGATGATTATTAAACTGTCTACGTGAGTCTTCAGAACGTCAGCGAAGCGAGGAGATAATTATGAGATGCGCATTGGCCAACTATCCCAGCCGAGCAACCCCCTTGGCAGCCGCCCCTGCCCATGGCAAATCAACAGCCTTCAAGTGAAATGCAATTTAGCCTAAGTGGCCTCTAGATGCGACAAATGTCGTCCTTGGCCAAGCTCTTGCGCTGCGTCTGGCCGGCCTGGGGTTGGGGCTGGCATCTTGTTGCGTTGCTTACATATGCAAGTTCCGTTCATGTTTCCGCTGCAAATACCCCAAAGAAGCTGTCAACCAGGTCAGCACCACTCCCATCCCCCACCGATCGAAGCCCATTCCGCTTAACCCTTGGCTGGCGCGTCGAGTGTCGAGTGTGTTGCTCGAGTGGCTGAGCACTTTACGCTTTAGGCTACTTTGGCTGGCTGTGGCTGTGGCTGTGGCTGCTGCGCCTGTTCCTCGAATTGTGCTAATAATAATCATGGCAGTCATAACCCCAACTACACCTCCACACACACACACACACACACGCACACCCTCGTCGGGCTTGTGACATCAAATGGCATGTTAAATTTTGCACATTTCAGCTGCAGTCGCCGTTGCTGTTGCCGTTGCCGTTGCTGTTGCCGTTGCCGTCGCGTCACCCGGAAATATTTTCCACTCATTGCCAGCTACCCCACTTTCCACAGAGCCCCCCTCTGACCCTGTCACTGGCATTATTAGCTCTCATTTAGGTAAATCCCATTACAGCAAAATGCGAAAAAAGAAACGAAAAAAAAAGTCGAGAAAAAAAGCTCGTTTGACGTTTGGTTGGCTGCGTCGAGTTGTTCGGCTCGCGGGGTGTTTCAACCCCCAAACCCCAACCCCCCATAACACATATATATATATATATATATAGACCCTCTTCCGGCTACACCTCTTTCATTTAAGCTGATTTTGTTGCCGGCTTTCATGGATTGTTAGCAGCGCCGAGCATCGCTTGCCAGCTGCAGCTGCCTTAAAGACATAAAATTCGAGATTTACATTCGATTCTTCGTGTATATATAGAATATAGAAGCTTTAAGCAGTCTCATATATCCGGCTAGTATAGAGTCGTGGGTACTTGGGATACATACCAGAGGGTAGTAGAGAGCTGCGGAGGAAAAATCTTTGGGATATCGAAAGTAAAACAATTGAAATTAGAGATGAAGCCAAAGAGCAAAGAAAAAAGAAAGAATGAAGAAGTAGAAGTTATCAGAAGAAGACATGGCAGAAAGAAGAAACAAAAAAGAAGAAGAGGGAATAAGTATGAAGAAATAGAAAGTGGAAAGAGATAATAGATGAAAGGAGAAGGAACAAAACGTAAAAGAAGAAAAAATGATAAGATAAGAAGAAAGAAAAAATAAGAAGAAAAGACGAAAAGACGAGAAAAGAAAAGAAGGCGAAGATAGTAAAAGAAGACACAAAAAGGAAGAAAAAGAAAAAGATGAAGGAAAACTATGGAGGAAAGGAAAGAAAAATGAGGAGATAGAAAAATAACAAGTAACGAAACTCTAGTCGAGACTGCTCGACTAAGAGATACCCTGAATCCATTGAGCTGTAATACCAATCATTAAGAGCTTCATTTATTCATTAATAGTACCCAACACAAGCACACACACACACACAAACATATGCATGCACGTAATATGCTCACTGCGCAGTATTGCGGCTGCAGCAGAGGCTGTGCTATGGAAACTTTATTGTTTAATAACTTTTTTTCTCGACCTATGTTCTTAATGAAATTTTCGGGGAGTGATTATGACGTCCAAATGTACCTATTTGCCAAATTTCAAGTATCTAGTATTTGATATACGTGAGTTATCGTTTTTGTTGAATTGTGGGCAAAAGGGGCGTGGCATCAAAAATCCAAAAATGACAAAATGTGCGGATTCAATATAGCTATCAAACACAACTTAGTGCACGATTCTATCTTTAACGGTGTGCACGCCAGACCTCAAAAACAAAGCGATATTTTCGATAGTTATCGATAAAAAAGAAATGGGACGATTTATCGAAAAAAAAAAATAAACTCGTACAGCGTATGGTATTATCGAGCATTTTGCTTTTTATTTGAAGTCTCTAGCTTTTGTGGTTGCAGAAATACAGGTGTTTACACGGACGGACGGACGGACGGACAGACGGACAGGGCTAGTTCAACTCAGCTCGTCGAGCTGATCAAGAATATATATACTTTATGGGGTGTGGCACGCCTCCTTCTGCCTGTTACATACATTCGCACAAAAACATTATACCCTGAAATTTCCATTTTCAATGGATTCAGGGTATAAAAAGGAAGTAGACAGCAGAATAAAAATGAAGAAGAAGGAAGAAATACAAAATATAAGAAAGAAGCAAGCAACAAGGAAAATATAGAAGAAAGAAAAAAAGAAAGAGAACGCAGAACCAAAAGAAAGCAGAATAAGATAGAGAGTTCAGAATAAAAGAAAAGAAAGGATTAAAGAGAAGAATGAAAAAGTAAAAAGTAAAATGAAGTAGAAAAATTAGAGAGAAGAATATAAATGAAGTAGAAGAAGAATAAGGAAATAAATGAAAAAAGTGTAAGTAGAAATAAGAAAAAATAAGAGCACAGGAGGGGAGGAAGAATAAGGAAAAAGGCAGATAAAGCAGGCAACAGAATAAGAAGAAATTGTAAGCAGAGCTCGAGCCTATTTCTTAAGGCTTTAGAACCACTTTGATGCTAGGCGAACCAACAAGATTTACGATTTTTGAACTGGCTATTGGAGGAGACACGACTTTCTCTTCTTTGTGTCACTCATACATACAGCAGCTGCTTCACTAAGGCCTATATCATATATATATATATATATATATATATATATATATATAGATAGATAGATATGGTTCCAGCTCACAGTGGCAAAATGGCGTCAACGTCGTGTGAGGAAAACTCCTTGCAGTTGAGGCTCATGAAAAACTGCCTGTCAATTGGCGCGTTCAGGGAATTGGCTGCAGTGGGCGTGGCAAGCGAACGACATGGCTGTGGCAAGTCGCCGAAAGCAGAGAGCAGAAAGCAGAAAGTGTAGAATTACACGTACCTGCGACCCCCAGACTGAGCGCCTAGTCTAGGGTGTAACTCCGCGAGCTGTACCCCAGCGGCTCTAACCCTTGCGCTACTCAAATTGTGCAGTTGCAGCCATAATTATTTTTACGGCACATTGCGTTGCAGTAGGCAGTAGGCAGTAGGCAGTAGGCAGTGGGTGTGGCAGTGGCAGTGGCAGCGGGAGAGGCAGTAGGAGACGCTGAAGTTGCAGTCGCACAATCTCGGTCCCCTTCAACGAGGCCGCGCCATAGAAAATAATAATAAAAATAATTATGCATATGCCACCGTTTGCCTACACACACTCGCACACCCCTACAGCTCCTCCTCCTCCTGCTCCTCCTCCTCTGTTGGCCCCATGCGCTGCCTCGTCTGCTAATTTAGATGAGCATGCTCGACAGTAATTTGCATGCCAGTTGCAGCAGTTGCATTCGCCAAAGCCAGTTCCATTCCCACAGCCGTATCCACTAAGAGCCTGCCCCTCTTTTGGATGCCCCCCCCCCCCCCCCAACCACCCGCACTCTCAACCCACTCTTTCGCTCTCGCTCTCTTATGCTGAGCAGCCACTTGGTGAACTTTTGCTCTATGGCACTGTCAAAGCCGCCTGCACTCTCTTCTTCATCTTGTTGTTGTTGTCGTTGTTGCTGTCATCATTGTTGTTGTTGTAGCTTTTGTGCATATGGGTGCGTTGTCTTCCCGCTTGTTGTTGTTGTTATTGTTGTTGTCACCGATGGCTGTGCCATGTCATTCACACACAAAGTGTGTGGCTCTGAGCTAAAATGGCATACACTTGCACACTTTGCCTTGATTCGCCCTCGCAGCAGCGACAGCAACCGCAACTGCAACTGCAACTGCAACTGCAACTGCAACTGGGCGTGCCACTAATTGAGGCAGCCAACTGCAGCGACAGCAACTGCACTCCCAGGCGCAACTGTACAGCTCAGCCCAAAGCCTCTCATAGCCCTCATATGACTAAGGTGCAGTGCAACTCCTCCTAGAACTATGATTAAGCAAATATTGCCCAAGCCCTCTATAAGACCTAAAATCGCATCTATAATAAATTTGAGCGGAACAACTCTGAGTTGCTTAAGATTAGCTTTGATCTAAATGACTTTGATTTTTAGCTTAATTTATTTGACATATGTAAGAGAATATCTAAAATATATCTAATATTTCTAAAAAAATAAAATAAAAAGAAATGAAATTAAATTAAAAAAGTTAATGAAATTTCATATTCTTGCATATTTGGGGAAGGAATGATTAAAATAATAGGAAACAGCATGCAAATTTGAGAATTTCATTATGATATTTAATTAGATGTGGGAAATAATTATATAATAATTATAAAAGACTTTTTTGATAATTATTATTATTTTATTATAACTAATCATATGCTTGGATGCGTCTACACATATTAAATATCAAAGGCCTTTAGATTGTGTCCTTTTGGTAGTGCTGCTTGAACTACTTACTACTGGCAACCCTCCCTGATTGAGCAGAATGAAGTCCGTTTTGGCTGAGGCGCGCAATTGTGAACTAATGCTGACGGCGCTGTCTCTTAAAAGGATTTTATTTAAAATTCTATGTAGTGATGTCTGCGATGAGCTTTTACTATTATAATAATCAATATTAATATTATTATTATTATAATTATTATTATTATTGTTATTATTATTATTATTATTATTATTATTATTATTATTATTATTATTATTATTATTATTATTATTATTATTATTATTATTATTATTATTATTATTATTATTATTATTATTATTAATATTATTATTATTATTATAATTATTATTATTATTGTTATTATTATTTTCTTTTAAGCTATTGTTCGAAGCTGCACACACATCCTTCTACCACGACGTGATGAGCTGAAGAAAGGAGCGACCTGGCTGAAGCTGTCGGTGAGCTCGGGATTGTAATAGAGTGCTGTGAGCTAGAGCTGTGCAGCTGCACAGATATTTGAAAAAGAGTCCATGATCTAGTCTAGGGGAACACAGGCGAATTGAGAATAATTTTAGTTAGAAGTTAATTGGTTAGTTAGTTGATGAGGAGGCAGCGCAAGGCTTTTTACGCATTTTACCGACTAAAAAAATTATTAGTATTATTGTTAACAATATTATTATTATGTTTTATATTTAAGTTTTTAGCATAATTATTATTATTACAATAATTAATTACTTTATTAATATAAGATTGTTATTATATATATTATTATTATCATTAACAAAATTATTATTAATATTATTATCTTTTATATTTAAGTTTTTAGCATAATTATTATAGCAATAATTAATTACTTGATAATTATTATTAGTATTATTATTAACAATATTATTATTAATATTATTATATTTAAATTTTTAGCATAGCTATTATTATTGCATAATACAAATAATTATTATTATTGCAATAATTAATTACTTGATTATTATTCTTAGTATTAACATTAACAATATAATTATTAATATTATTATCTTTTATATTTAAGTTTTTAGCATAATTATTATTATTGCAATAATTACTTACTTGATTATTATTATTATCATTGTCATTATTAGCATAATTACTACAGATGTTCATAATGATGATTGAAGGTATTGTCGCCAGTCTTACTTTTATCATTATCTTGAGCATTACCATTATCATTAGGCTTAGTCTCATTGCTAGAGAATTTCGCATTTGCATCGAGTCAAATGCGAACTGTCTTCTAGAGTCTTATCGAGATACTCTAAGCTTAATGCAATTATCATACAATATATATGCCGTATATGTACGTTAGTGGCTCCACAGTCTGGAGTACCGTCAAGTGGGGGTGTCGTGGCGGGCTGAGTGGGGCACTTGAACGCAATGGCACTCAATTAAAGCATCGCCAACAATAGATAAATCTTGATTGAGTTACGACTAGAGCAAAGATAAGGCAAGGACAGAATGCAGGGGTGACAGTGGGGGGTGGCGTGGGCTAGGGGCTTCAGTGTGGGGGATAGTGGGTAAATGCTACCGATTGGCTGACTGCATGCATGTGTGGGGAGAGGGGCGAGAGTGTGGATAGGGGCTAGGGGCTAGGGGCTAGCGGCTAGGGTCTAGGAGTGCACGCAAATAGAATGCTCGACGATGGCGACGACTTCTAAATGATCCACTGTGTGCCACCTGCATCTAAAATAAAAAAAAAAAAAAAACCGTCAACAGAGGAGCCGTGGGAGAGGATGAGGCGGAGCCGGCGGGACAGAGCGAGGAGCGAAGGCAAAAAAGGCAGCAGCAGCAACAAATCATGGCTCTGTGTGTGTGTGGTGCCACGTCAACAAACGGAAGCCATGCCAAAGCAAGAACACAAACATACTCATAGAGAGAGAGGGAGAGAGAGGGAGAGAGAGAGAGAGAAAGAGTGAGAGCTTGGCAATCAAACTGTAAACTATGGACGACGCCATTGCTGATGTGTGCCGAGCGAATTTTACCGCCCAAAGTGCTGGCAGCGACGCCGCCAGACCAAAGCCCAAAGTGGACATGGAGGTGCATGTGGCAAGTGGTAAGTGGTAAGTGGCAAGTGGCAAGTGGCAAGTGGCATGTGCTGTATGCCAGCCAAGCTACCGCTAGCCAAGCGCTATACACACAGCACACAGCCCGGTGTCTCGGTACGGGGCGACAGCTTTTTATGCCACTCAGCCGCCTCATTGTTGGTAGTTTTTCTGCTGCTCGCGCTCAAAGCGCTACAATGGCGTGAAATAATATGCAAAATACTTGCCACACACACACACACACACACACACACATGCACATATTAGCCACTCCATAAAAAAGGTAGAAGAAGAAGAAGAGGAAAAAACGTCGACGGCTGCTGACGAGTGGTGTTGATCGCCGCACGGCTGCTAATTAGGCCACTTAGAGGCAGAGCCGGAGACGCAGCCGTAGTCGTAGTCGTAGTCGTAGTCGCAGTCCGGGCGGTTTTACAGGAAATCACAAGAACTCAGGCAAGGCAGCCCAAAAACAAAAAAAAAAAAACACAAACCATAAATATATGGAAAAGAAAAGGGGTTGTTAACATACCGTTCGCACCTTCCCCAACCTCTGCTCAAGCCAGGCAGTTGCAGGCAACCATTATTGCATTGTGTGTGTGTGTGTGTTTGTTTGCGTGTGAAGGAGGTCAATGCATTGGCTCCGGCACTTGACAGCTACGCTCAAGCCCAGCCCAGCCCAGCCCAGCCCAGTGCAGCCCAGACCTAGGGGTGCGACTGCTCAAGCAGGGAGGAGCTTTAAGACTTTAAGAGCAACACACATAAGAATCTGTATTACTCAAGATTTTGAATGGATTAACGGAATATGTGGAATATATCTATATCATATCATAATATATATATATCATACATATCATAAATACTTTCTTGTAACTCAACATAGAATGAGTAGAGATTTATAGAAAAGAAAATGTCAGCAAATGGCGTGAAGAACGTCAAACCTAAATAAATAAAAAAAAAAATAAATAAAATAAAATAAAAAAATATAAATTAAAAATTATTGAAATTGCGTATAATAATCAGTAGAGCAATAAAATATATTTGCACAAATTTTAAACAATGAAAACTAAATATAATATATTTCTTTCTTTTTAAATACATATAAATAATATAAATAGATAGTCATTATAAAATATGAATGCTAAAAATTAAGATATAAATATGCTATGAAGTTATTTATATATGAATACTTAAAATTTGAAACATGTAAAAAAGTAAAAAAAAATATAATTATTTATTTGGTTTTTATTATAATAATAATTAAAAAAAAAGAAAAATAATTAGAAAAAAAAAAATATTTATTTTAAAAGTTAAATATATTTACTAAATAATATTTTTGTTTTTTATTTTGAATACATATACTTTGAATATTCTATTATTATAGTACAATGAATTATACCTATTTTCATTATTAAATAAATATTAATATATTTCTTAAATATTTTATAGATATATATATATATATATATATATATATATGTATATATTATTATGTGCTATAAATTGTATTTATGTTAAAATTTAAAATATTTAATAAATAAATTTATATATATAAGTAAATTGTTATAATTTTATTTATGTAAAATTATTAAGTAAAAGCTTAAGATATGCGTTTTTTAGTATTTATATTAAATTTTAAATCATTAAATCTTTTTAATTAACAATTCTGGAAAATCTTGAATATATCATTAATATAAGCATGAAATAATCCTTTTGTCACTGAAGATGTATCCAAATAAAACAATAAGCGACAGCTGCTGACAACGACAAAGGCAAACAGTTATTAGCATATCGTAGTTACCAATATAAGCTTACACACACACACACACACAGATATATATACACACAAGCACACCTACACATAGACAGATGTAGCTGCCGTCTCAATGAATGAAATTCAAGCACAGGATATGCGGCACTTTTGATCAAGATTGAACGGCTTAGACTCTCTTTGGCAAAACTAAAAAAAATCGAGACAAAAAAACAAAGTTGAACAACAAAAAGATCAGAGAGACGCGACCGATGAATGAAGCGAGGCGAAACTTTGGTAATTCGAGCTGTCTGAAAGGATATACACTGCAGGATAACTCAAACCAGATAATACGAACAGCTCACAGCTCACAGATTCGCTGCTTAGGCAAATGACTTGGCTCCTAATGAAGAAGTTTCAGAGATGAAAGGGGAGCTAGGGAAGCTGGGGCTGGCCACAGGTGAGCTTAAAGTGAAGAGAGGCCAATGATTCGAGATATTAGCATATGGCCAATTCGGTTATATTGAAAAGATTTTGAGCCATGAATAAAACTGATAGAAGATGAAGACATGTTTGAGCCTTGAATAGAAATCGATATAAGTTTACTTCCCAAAGGAAGAATATCTAGTTAATATATTCTTCTATAAAGCTAATGACAAATAGCATCAAGAGCTCATACAAGCTTTGTCGTCATGTGTATGAACGGAGTGACAATTGTTAGGCGAATGGAGTGGTGAATGGAGGGCCGAAGGGAGGGACGGACTGTCGGACGGATGAAAGTATGCGGACAAATAAAAAGTCGAATGGAGAGTCCAAGAGACAATGAGAAAAGTCAAACGAATAGTCCGACGTCAAGACAAGTAAGGAACATGCAAAGACAAGACAGAAACTTAAAATTCATAAAAAGAAATCACAAGCTGATTAATCTTATGTCCATTCAATAAGGCTTTAAGATCATAATAGCTCACAATAATCATTTACATTTTAGAAAAAATCGATAAACGAACACGCTAAAATAACGCAAAGAAAGTTTCCTTATCCAACATAACTTCTTCTACATCATTGCTGCATCTATAATATGAAAATCCAATGGGTTAATAAAGTGAGTAGTTCGTGTATAGAATCGCATGCTTTTCAAGCCAGCAGAAGTTCGCTCAAAGAAGAAATACCCCCAGATTACGGGGAATAAAAAAAGTCAAACAGAATTCAAATCATTCAGAGTTCCCCTTTCAACTCTGATTCTCTGACTGGCGATTCATTCTAAGTCAGTCGTCTATATAGGACTTGGCCTGGCCCATGGAGGCCATAATTTTTGTGCTCTAACTTCGGTTGATAAATGCTGCTGCGAGACGCGGGCACAAAAAATGTTTACGGGCTGTTGTGAAGCGCGGACAGATGACGTGACCCTTGGGCAATCCGGCATAAATTGGCGACAGTTCGTCGGAAAACGTCAGCACGGTGGTCTCTATGCGAGTATGTCAATTAAGGTCCAACAGCCGCTGATTTATGCAATTGCCCCAAGACGAATCTCTCAAATGTTGATTCCAAGTTAGCGGTCGAGCGATCGAGGCGCAGATCGAAGTGGAGTTCGGGGCTGAGGCAACGAGCTGGCGGGGCTACTTCCTTCCGTTACAGTGGCTCACAAAAAACGCCAAAAGTAAGAACCCAAAAATAAAAAAAATTCCAAATTTATACATATATATATATATATATATATGTCTTTTATTCGTACAGTGGAGCCCGCTAATTGGCGGACGTCGCGTACGGTGCGTGCCCCAAAACGAAAACTTGATAATAACTTCTTCAACGAGCGCCATGAAGTGAAATTATTCGGGTAAACATGCACGCTAATTACAAAGCCTCAAACGATCCTCACAAAAATAAAAAAATAACGAAAATAATAAAAATAAAAAAAAAGAAACGTTGCTATAAAGAGGCAAGTGGAATTCTTCAATTAAAGCCGAAAACGAAATGCACTTACCATAAGAAAAAAAAATAACAGAAGTTTCCTAACAGCTTTCTAAAAAACTAATATATTTTTTTGAAATTTATTTTATTATTTAATAATATTAATTTGTATTTTTTATTAATAATAACATACATAATTATATATATAAAAATTCACTTTTTCTACTTTTAGATCTGAAAAAAAAAAAAATATATATATATATATATATATAATATATATACTATATCTTACTAAATTTGTAAAAAAAAACATTTGATTTGGTGGAGCATCATTTGTAAATTTCATTTAGTTACATATATTATTAAGAATAGAATCGTTCTCAAAACTATTGAGAATATTGTTATTATTTTTTTTCAAAATTATGTTCTTTATATTGATGCGTGCGAATAAATTAAATAAAAATATAAATATTACAAACATTTTTCCATTTAAATAGATGTAATTTTCAAATTATTTAAAAAGTGTAATGCAATCAAAAAAAAAAAATTGTTTGTATTTTATATTTTTGTCATATATTTTTTTATATTTTTTTTTAAATATTTTTATTTTTATAAAATATTATTTATAGTACTAAATATATATTTATATATATACTTTAATGTTTGTATCTTAAAATTATAAGTAATTTGTATAGATCTATAATATATATAATGAAAAATACATACATCTATTAATCGAATATCTTCCTTCTGTCTTAAGCATCCCAATTGCCATTAACTTCATCATTCCACTTAAGATATTCACGGCAACCCCTGGGCAAGAGTATAGCAAAGAATAAAAAAGACTAAAACAAAAAACAGAGGAAGAAAAAAAAGATGATATGATATTTTATGAATCAATTCAGAAGAGCGCCAAGTGGACCACCGTCGCTGTCGCTGTTGCTGTTGCTGTTGCTGTTGCTGTCAGCGTTAGCGTCGCTGCCGGCGTCACTCGACGTCGACGTCGAGCGTCGGGCACACGAATATCGCCAACGTCGTCGTGCAGTTAGCGAATGAGCCACTTAAAGAGCCACAAATAATAATAACGACTTTAACGACAAGCAGCACAGCAACAAGATCAGACCCACGCCCCTAAAAAGCAAAAACAAAAACAAACAAACGAAAACAAAAAAAAAATAAGAAAAATCTGCCACGCCTCCCCCCAATCACCTCTTCGGACCCGCTGGACCCAGTTGAGAGCCACACAGCGAGCTGGCAGGGTCTGCCCGAAACAAAGTTGAGCTCTTCGCGTCCGCCCGCTTATGACTTGAAGTGAAGTCTTTGATTATGACGAGAGCTGGCCTAATAATGATGATGATCAACATCATCATGATGATGATGGAGCTGGGCAAGTGAGGCCTCGCCTTAACAAGCCTAAACGAACAGGTTTATTATGATATGATTCTTGGTCAGCTTCAGCTTCAGCTTCAGCTTCAGTCACAGTCACAGCTCGAGCCCAAGTCCGTGCCTGTGTCCGAGCCTGCGCCTTAGTCTTCGCACAATGCCTCTCAAACTGTAAGCGAGCCTGCGATAGTCATTAATGTCAATATTTCAGCTGCAATTGGAGTACAGCCTACATAAGCTTATAATTAAACTTCACTAATATCATAATCGCACACCTATGCTGGCCGACGCAGTATGCTCGACTAGCTGCTACCCTGTGCTCACGCTTAAGTCATGTGCAATTGATACTTAGGCATGGATAGAGCGAGGCAGCGGGCCGCCTTTGAATGCCTTTTGCGGGGAGTTGAGATTTTATCAAGAGTAAATGATAATAAAAATTTTAAAGTTTTCTCACAGATTTTGGATGTTAAAAAAACTTTGATAAAAAAAAGCCAGATCTCAAGGAAAGATCTTAAGCAAATATGTATATACATATATTGCCTAGATTGTTATGGAAAAAGATAATATATTAAGACATGAGAAAGTATTTGAAATACTTTGAAAAAGTTCCTTGAGTCAAAAAACAAATTTCTGCAAGTATCAACTAATATATATATACATATATATATATATATATATATATATATATATATATATATATATATATATATATATATATATATATATATCTATATATGGAATATTTCAACTGAAAAACTCGTATATTTATATCGAAATGCTTTGTTTAGCTAGTTTTTAGTTTAGTTACATCAAAGCCTCTTTCATATTGAATATTTTTTAACAATTTATTTCTAACCATGCTCTAAACTGTTTTATTTTCTATCCAATAACTCCATCCATAGATATTTATTTGCTCAAGAGTTAAGTTGCGCCCGGTTTTAATCTAATCCTTTGCCACATGTATGAAAATGATGCGAATTTCCCGCTTGATTTGACGCCATTACAGCTGAATATGCAAATTAATATGTGTAATATTTGTGGTGTGTGTGTGTGTGTGTGTGTCTGTGTGTGTTTTTGTTGGCTGGCAACGTGTTGAGGTGCGAGATTGTCGCTGCGATTGCCCGGCGGCCGCTGTCCATTAGGCAGGCGTCGGAGGTGCAAATATTTGTTGACAGCCCCACATCAGCGGCAGGTGTGCAATTCGCTCACAGTTCGTCAACTGTCAATGGCGAATTGCGAAGTCGAACTGAAAATGTTCTTCATATTCAACTGGAGTTAGTTTTTGTAAGTCTTTAATTAAAGCTGTTACTATTTATCGTTAGATCAGCTCGAATTAGACTGAAATCTTAGGTTCAATCTCTACTTTTCACTTGGTTTTGCGTCTCGTTCGGTTAAGAGAGTTTTGTGTGTTATTCGTAAATATATTTAAGGATCTACAATTTGCACTTTTTTTGCTCGCTCCAGCTCTAGAAGAAATCTGTGAACATAAAAACCTGCTCGATTCAGTGCTTGGGTTGCGTCACGGTCTCGACTCAGCTTTCTGAATTGGGTCTCTCTAACGGGGCAATCTCAATAGACCCATCACATCCGCGCGTAATAAAATGCACGCACGCACAGTCGACACCAACTGGCCAATGATTTAACGAGAGCTGCTGCAGAGTGAATGGTGAGGGAGGAGGAGGAGTGGTAGACCGTATAGCCGTAGGCCAAAAGGTGCTGCATCCGTTCCATCTCTCGTTCGCTTTGGTCATCATCTAATCAAAATCAACGATCATCGCGTTGAAAGCCCTTAAAATGGGCAACGCACGCGGCTCTCATGTAGGTCGCGTACCATCCTCCATCTCCTCCTGCTCGCCGTGCTCGCCGTGCTCGGCCTGCTCGCCCTGCTGGCTGGTTGCGTGTTTGGTCATTTGTAACACCTAACGGTTGATTCGTATAATCTTTGATTTCAAACATTATAATTAACATAAGCTGATGCGTGTGCCTCTCGCCAGCTCCCAGTTGGGGCTTCATTGATTGACGGGACAACTTGGGGCAAGCGCTGCCCGGCCACATTAGTATTTATATTTGGGAACTTAATTGTCTGATTCGATGTGTGTTTGGCAGGTGGCTTGGCGATGATGCAGCTATAATGCTATCGAACAACGCTTGTTATCGTTAATCGATATGTGAAGTTCTGATTGATTGCGTTGTGTAGTCAAAGACTTGTCAGTTGCAATTAGGAGTGTAATTTACAATTTGATTTGTATTTTTTTAGAATTTTTTCTGGTATCGATTATTATCGATAAGCAAGCAGAATTTGTATGATATGATTGTGCGTGAAAGATGACAAATTATAATAGAGTAGTGAGCTTTTTAATGAGAGCATAAAATAGTCGAATTAAAAAGTTGATTAGTGATAAAATGTTATCGATTTATCGGATTTATTTTTTAGCAATATTTGAAAATTCACAAAGTAGCAAAAGTTATAAATGAAAATGGGACTTGCTTAATGTCAAATATAGAAATAATCGATAAGTAAGTATAGCACTTATATATATATATTTAAATTGTTTGAGAGATATATGAGATTGTAGAAGACGCTTGCGCATTGATACTAAGAGCATTTTATTCGAATTGTTATCGTTTATTATTGATTGTGACCTATGAATGCATTAGGTTGAGAAATAATAAAATTTATTTGTCGGGAAATGTTTCTTTTAAGGTACAAAAAATTCATTAAAAAAAGTAAATGTGCTTTCTATAGTTGAAGTGATAAATAAAATAAAAATTTCTTGTGTATGCTCCAGATTTATGAGGCGAAAAATGGAAAGTATATAGCCTACAGTAGATCAATCCAGAATTACTTTTATTGGGCTGCATAGACTACAAGCAGAGACAGGCAAGCAGTTAGATAAGGTGTCTCAACTAAAAGGGCGAGAGTCACACATAGAGGTGGCTCCTGGATAGGGAAATATATGCACAGCTGCTCAGTTGGACCACCCAAAATTAGAGACTAGACGAAAGGCAAGCTACGAAAAGGAGGAAAGCGAATGAAAAAAAAGAAAAAAAAAGCAACAAAATTGTCAACATTCGCAATTGTTGTTTGACCCATGCGACGAATTTTTTTTTTTTTTTTTTTTTTTTTTGCAATGTCCAGTGGCCGGCGGCAGCATGAGGCAACAACAGCAGCAGCGAGTCGCAGCAGCAACAGCAACAACAGCAACGACAGCGAAGACGTAGGCTCTATAGAAAATGTTGTCGAAACGAGGAGGCGTGGCTGGGGGCGAGCAGGAGAGTGGAGAGGGGCCACGATTGGCCACCCACGCGGCCAACGGGGCGTATGAAAAACAATTTTCGAGCAGGCCTCTGCGATGCGATGCTGCAGCAGCAGCAACAACAACAAAAGCGGGCATTGTTGCCGTTGTTGTTGCTATCGTTGTTGTTGTTCTCGCTGTTGTTGTTGTTGTTGTTGTTGTTGTCTTTCAACATTTTGACTTGTTGTGATTATGGCGGGCGGCCGTCAGCATCGTCAACGTTGTCGTTCGTTGATTTCATAATCTCTTCCGTTTGCTAGTTGCCGTTGCCGTTGCTGCTGGTTGTTGATTGTTGTTGTTGTTTTTGTTGCTGTTGTTTGTTGTTGTAGATTTGTGGGTGACCGCGCACTCTCTAAAAACGTCAATCACTCAATTAAACTTAATTATAATTGCGAAGCGATGATGGCGGGCGGCCAGTTTGTTGAATAAATTCAAAAAAAAAAAAAAAAAAATGAACAAAAAAAATTAAAAATAAAAAAAAAAACTATGGCTAAGGGCTTTTGTTGTTGCTGTTGCTCGTTGAGATTTTCAAGAAATTCGCAGAAAATTGTAAATGCACGACGCTGAAAGCTGGACAATGATGATGATGATGGCGACGAAGTCGCCGCCGCCGCCGCCGCCACCGTCACCACCATCAGCACCACTTTGGTGGCTTCAAAATTTTGCCTGACTTGTCTGTGCTTCGTATTTTGATTGGCCTGGCCTGAGAAAATGAACGAGCCGAGCCGAGCTGAGCTGAGCTGAGCTGAGCTGAGCCGAGCTGTGCAGAGCAGAGTTTACATGTTGTTGTCGCGTTATGCAAAATGCCTCAAACAGATCCCTCCGCGCGCCACTTAGCCACCATGTCATGCCATGCCATGCCATGCCAGGCGCCCACCCAGAAGACACAGCGGATGGCCACTGGCCACGACGGATCGTGGCGGAGTGAAGCAAACGTTTGTAAGTGGGAGGATCTGTCTCTATCTCTCTCTCTCTCTCTCTTTCTCTTTGTCCCTCTGTCTGCTGGCTACTTTCACCTAGACGACAACTGAAGCATAACCCTTGCGGCTACGCTTGAAGATCACTTCACACAAGCTGACATATGCTAGGATGAGAGGGTATCTCTACGCACTTGCACAACAATTGCCTCGAATGTCTCAACATTCGCATGGCAAGGCAAGACTCTTTTACGACATAATGAACGCAACGTGTGGGCGTCAACTGCCTCGACCACTGGAGCGACACGCGAAAAAAAAAAAACAGAGCAAGAGTAAAACACTTGCTGAGAGTGCACGACTAACAGATACCTAACTGCACACAATCGAAAGGAATAAATAAATAAATACTTATAATATATATAGGCTCTAATAGCCAGCACCTTAGTCATAATTAGCTATAATTTTAATTATTTTTATATAATGTAATTAAATAAATATATAAGAGTCAGGGGCAAAGAGTGGACACATCAGATCTCGATCTCACAGTATATACTAATAATTAAAATTATAGCCAATTATGATCTGAGACGAATATAATAATAGTTTAATAATTAGAAGAATTTGGAATATATCTTTACAACAAGTCTGACATTGTTAGCTGCAATAGTCTTTGAGTTATGTGCCATAAGCCAAGTCGATCAATATTTCAAATATTCTCGAATTTTAAAAAATATATATATATATAAAATGATATATACACATAGAATGATATGTATTTTAAATAATTTTAAATATTTATTTATACATTCCCAATCCATATTAGCTAATCTTAATCACCGATCTATGGCAATGATCGGTCGCAACTCTATACAAAAATTATAAAATATGCTACCCTGTGCACACACGTATCTATCAATGGGTATTTAGAGACTGATAGAGGTGTACGTGAAGTGAACAAGATGGACAGCGGACAATCATCGAAGCGCTGCCTTCGACCGTTGTCACATATTTTTACGCTTTTCCGATTTGTGCCAAGAAATTTGCGTTGCGGCCGCGACTGCCGCTGCGGCTCGGACTTGGCCTGTAATTAGAGGGCGGCATTTGTTGTCGGTTGGTCGATTGACAAACTGTTGGCCAATTTGTAGCCGACCATTTCGAAATGGCAATTGCAATTGCAATTATAAATTAGCCAAGTCATCGCAAAGGAAGCCACCTGTGAAATAACTATTAATGCAATATGTAATCCACAGTGGCTAAAGATGTGGGGCTTATCAGAGAGTGGAGAGTGTTGAGAGTTGAGTTGTGGCAGAGAGGGTGAGGGGGAGATAGTCAGCGTTGGTCCTAGCTATGCAACACTATGACATCGACTATTCTAGTTTGATAAACAGAAGTGTAAATGAAGCCTCGGCTGCATTGTTGCATTCATCCCCCAGGAGCTCAACTTCCTTAAGAGCTCTTTACATGAGTCGAAATGGAGCTGCTTAAAATTTCAGAAAAGTTAAATTTGTGTGCATATTAAATCGCTTAAAAAATTGAAGCTATGCAGTTATATAAGCACTGGCACTGGCAAGAATTAGCAGTTTGGCAGCAACTGAAGATGAATTATGTCTGGCAAGAAAAGTCAACTAGTTCTTGCTTATCAGATATAATAAATATTTTGGTACAAGTGTAATCTAGAATATTCGACTCGGAGATACTCTGCATAGAGGCGACAGTCAAGGCATATGGAAAAAACATTTATATCATAACATTTCAAGTATCCAGATTTACGCGATCAAACCAATATAGAGAAGGATGGCTAGACAGACAGCCTAATGGATGGCCCAACAAACGGCCAGACAGACGACTAAAGAGACAGCCTGACTTGTGGCGGTCTGTGTATGAGAGGGAGAGAGAAGGGATGGCGAGAAAGGGGGAGGGGGGAGGTATAGAGGGATATTTTAAATAACTAATAAATATAATATATATAAATACACGTATACTAAAATCTACTCAAAACTATTCCTTAACAAATTTGAATATTGAGTATGTCAAAAATTATATATATATATATATATATATATATATATATATATATATATATATATATATATATATATAAGTTAACTACTAACTCTCGCTGGAGCGATTATTTGGTATTATACAATAGTTCTTCCAAGCAACTCTGAAACTATGTTGTTGGGCAGCAACCTTCAAGTGACTTCAAGCTTCAATTCAAGCTTCTTCTAACTAAAGCCTCGCAGCTGCAATTCATAAAATCATTCCATTTAATAATTTTTTAATTATATGTCCTGAAGATCCTGCCTCTCTTGTGTTTCCTCCAGTAGATGGTGGATGGTTAATAAGTTGTCCCTAAAGATCCTGCGTCCCCTGTGTTTTACTTCAGTGGATGGCGGACTTCAGCGATGATTATGTTGGTGAATTAAGCCCAATCAATATGGAGAATTAACATTGGCGCTGTGGTAATATTATGGTCCACGACAAAGTCGGGGTAATAATGAATAGCCTCCTGATGTAGCCAGAAGTAAAGCTAGCCAACTTTACTTCTTTTGTCTTGTTACAAGTGTTCCAGTATTCAAGGAATCAAGTAAACGTGATGAAGTGATCAGTTCTTATTCTGCATTGTTAGAATATATATATATATATATATATAGACATAATATCACCTGTTAGATAATGTGTTGCCATAAAGGGTTTCTATTATATATAGTTATCGGAAGTTATCTTGCCCGAGTTAGCAGCTTTCAGAGAACGTGTTATGTTTCCGGCGGCGGCAACTTGTTATATAGCGTGGCTCTCGTAATGCAAAAGCCAAAATCATTTGAATTATCTTCGACATCAGATGTTTACTATCAATCCTTAAACTAAAATTAATCTACGCTCCTTCCATTGAAGCACCTTGTGAGCTAGAGTCAACCAACCCTTGGGCAAGACGCTCTAATCGATATATATCGCTAAGCATCTTGCCTGCGAGATTTTAAATATAGATAAGGCAATTATAGGTAAGCAAAGGCAAACAAGTTAAGCATCATTATCCAGAGTCTCAGGCTTAGCTCAGGCAGAAGCAGCAGAGAAAGTATTGGCTGGCTGGCTGGCTGGCTGGCTGTTTGTTTGCCTCGGCGATTAGCTGCGACTGCTTCTATTTTTTGTGTGTTTCTGTTTTCTTTGCGGATTGAGAAATTCGCACAGCTGTCTCAAGTTTTGTTTGGACTCGAACACTACATGCATATGCCTGTGTGTATTATAGGGGTGTGCGTGTGTGCGTGAGTGCTCAGTGATAGTTTCAGCGAATTGCCCGCCCGCCCGCACTCGACGCAGTCAAGTAGATTTAATTGCAGCTAGCCCTAAATTTCATTTCATCCGATTCCATTTCATTTTCCCAATTCTCCTGCTCCTTCTCCCTTCTCATTTTTCTTTTTTTTTTGTTGTATTTTATTTTATTTTATTTTCATCTTCGCTTTATTTTTATTATTTCCAATTTTCGCTCTGCGTCGCTCAAATGTTCTCAACTTTCATTGATTTCAATTGTTGCATTGCGGAAAAACTATCGATTGCAGTGCGTGCGCCGCTTTTGTCTGGGCCGGCTAATGCGGGGGTTGGTTAACGGGGCCCACGCTAACAATGGCCTAAAATCGTTTAGGGCCATTAAGTGCGCCTGCCTGTACTATTGTGGCTCTTCCTCTTCTTCTTGTTGAGCAGACAAAAACAAACGAACAACAACAACAACAACAGGATCAGCTCACGCCCCGTGTAGCCCGCAGCCGCAAACGCAGCCGCCTCCGTTGGCTCCTTGTGCTCTTTCACTCTCTCACTCTCTATCTCCCGCTGTCTCTCTCTCTCCCTTTCCCATTTGGCTTAGCTGCCTGCTCGGTAATCGATCTTTTGTTATCTACCGGCAGGTGGCGCTGTTGCAGCTCGATCGCTCAATTGCTCGCCCCCACACACACGCACACACACACACACACACGCACACACACACACACACACACGCACATTCTCTCAATCTCTCCTCTTCCTCTTCTTCAGTTGCTTGGGCACTTTACGCGTAATTGCCGCACATTGTTCTTATTGTTGTTGTTGCTGCTGCTGCTGTCGGCTTGGGCCCATTCATCAAAGCCCATCGATTGGCATTGGGTCTGTCTCTCTCTCTCTCTCTCCCTCCCTCTCTCTCTTTCGCCCTATCTCTGCCTGTCTGCTCAACAAGACCTATTATTTGTAGGTCATAAATTTTATTGCTCTCAACTGCCGCTGCTGCAATTAAATCTCAATGGGTTCTGTCTGGTGTGGGCGGCGGGGGTCGTCGCAACGTTGTCAACCCATCCGAGCCCATCCCTTGGCAAATATTTTGACATTCTGCACAAGCGAAAAACGTATCTAATGAGCCACGTTCGCTGGGCGCGGCCGCTCGCTGCGATCAGCTGATTTTTATCAACATTTGACTTTAGCTGCTAACTGGGCTTTTAATGGTCGTGCCCGTTGGCCGCCATTAGCCACAGCTATCGATTTACCATCTCCCTCTCTCCCTCTCCCTCTCCCTCTCCTCCTCATGTCATCTTTACTACTCATATTGTCGAAGGAATATTGCGGTTGATTATCCCAATCAGATAGCTGCTGTGTTAAGCTGGCCCCTTCTCTGCTTTCCAGCGGATAACTCACTCTGGGCAATTGCTTTCGCCTTGCTGAGAATTGATTTCCACAGCTCAGCTCAGCTCAGCTCGAGGCTGAGACTGTTGAAAATATTATTAATTAAAAGGAAGCTCTTGGCCGCCTAATGTATGTGCCAATTCCATTTGACAACGCTCTGTAATAAAAACTTTTGATGATAATAAGGTAAGGTCGTCCAGGGCAGAGGAAGGGGTATTTCACAGACAGACTTCCGATGGCTGGTTGCCCCTGTGAATGTGCGCTCATAATTCAGATAGGATAATCTAGGCTGGCAGCCACACCCAGACGCAGGCCTACTCGTTCCCAGCTAGTTAAACAGAGCTAGTCGAGCGGAGGCGCCTTCGTCCGGCGCTTGGCTAAACGGGCTACGTGACGCCATCAGGTGGATGGTGGCAGGCAGTGGTTGCAGTGCTACAGGCCCGCAGCAATTCGCAGCAATCAGCAGCAATCGCGCTGGACAAAGTCAACCCTTTGATTAAAAGTCAACTCCTGCGGCTGCGGCTGCGGCTGCTGCTGTTGCTGTTGCTGTTGGGGTCGGACTCGCTGTGATTCTATTAGCAATTCCGCTGAAATCGAGTCGCATCTCTAAAACCGTTATGGGCCAGTCAAACAGCGCCACTGAGGGCGACGCGTCGGTGGTGCTGCTGCTGTTGCTGCTGGTGCGGGACGTCGCTCGTCGTTGCTGGCATCAAAGGGCAGCGCCACTTGGCAGGCCGTTCCGTGCCGTCAGAGAGTTGCGCGCTTCAGCGAAAACAGTAGCGCCGGCTGCTAACGTCACTTGCGACAAACAACAACAAGAGCAACAGCAGCAGCAACAGCAACAGCAACAGCCAAAACAAACAAAATGCAAAAAGTTCAAAGCCTAATGCGAAAAATTCGCAGAAATCTGTCATCGCCTTGTCAACGCGGCATCAACGGCAGCAGGAAGCTGCGTCCTGAGTGTGAGAAAGAGCGGGCGTAGCCAGCCAGACACACAAACTGAGAGAGTCGCACACAGATAGTGAATGAGATAGCGGGAGAGAAAGAGAGAGAGAGAAAGGGGAAGCTCCACTCCCTCCCATCTAGCAGCCCAGTGCGACCCGCAGCAATAAAGCCACACACACTCGCAAAACAACCAAACTTTACGCACAGGCGACTGGCAAAAAGAAAAAAAAATATGTTTCCATCAAAAATCAGTGGCACGTCGAGCGATCATATCGAAAAACATATCGCTGCAAATTTCCTGCCGGCGTCCACAGATAAGCCACCGAGTGTAGGAGTAGCTGCTCATCGGCATCGGAGTCTGCTGGAGCCGTCTGCGACTCCAACTGGCGTCTATCAAAGTGTTTATGCGCTTGCCAAAAAAAAAAGAAAAAAAACAAGTAACTAAACTCTAGTCGAGACTGCTCGACTAAGAGATACCCTGAATCCATTGAGCTGTAATACCAATCATTAAGAGCTTCATTTATTCATTAATAGTAAACAACACATGCACACACACACACACACACAAACATATGCATGCACGTAATATGCTCACTGCGCAGTTTTGCGGCTGCAGAAGAGGCTGTGCTATGGAAATTTTATTGTTTAATAACTTTTTTTCTCGATCTATGTTCTTAATGAAATTTTCGGGGCATGATTATGACATCCAAATGTACCTATTTGCCAAATTTCAAGTCTCTAGTATTTGATATACGTGAGTTATCGATTTTGTTGAATTGTGGGCGAAAGGGGCGTGGCATCAAAAATCCAAAAATGACAAAATGTGCGGATTCAATATAGCTATCAAACACAACTTAGTGCACGATTCTATCTTTAACGGTGTGCACGCCAGACCTCAAAAACAAAGCGATATTTTCGATAGTTATCGATAAAAAAGAAATGGGATGAGTTATCGAAAAAAAAAAATAAACTCGTACAGCGTATGGTATTATCGAGCATTTTGCTTTTTATTTGAAGTCTCTAGCTTTTGTGGTTGCAGAAATCCAGGTGTTTACACGGACGGACGGACGGACGGACGGACGGACGGACGGACGGACGGACGGACGGACGGACGGACGGACGGACGGACGGACGGACGGACAGACGGACAGGGCTAGTTCAACTCAGCTCGTCGAGCTGATCAAGAATATATATACTTTATGGGGTGTGGCACGCCTCCTTCTGCCTGTTACATACATTTGCACAAAAACATTATACCCTGAAATTTCCATTTTCAATGGATTCAGGGTATAAAAATGGAAAAAATGAAGAAGAGAAGAGAAATGCCAACAACAACAACAGCAATCGGAACGTGCACATACCCAGCCACAAGCGGTCATGTTGGCTACGTCAGGCGGTTGGTGCCCAAGAAAACTGGGGCTGAAAGGGAGCACAGAGAGCGAAAACTGCATAAATATGTAATAAATAGACTAGGATGTATTAGCTGAATTAACTTAAGTCAAATAAATTCTATAAGCTGGTTGAACTGGTCTATGATGAACTGAGAAAGGATGAACAGTAAGAGAGAGAGAGAGAGAGAGAGAGATGAGAGAAGAAAATTCTATGAACTTGTTTATCTGTTTCATGGCAAACTGAGAATGGAATGAGCTGAACATGGTAGAATAAGGAAGGATGAAAATAGAGAGAGATAGAGATAGAGATATAGATAGATTGAGAGAGAGAGAGAGAGAGAGAGAATTTAGTCTGTAAACTGGTTTATCAAAAAGGAGTAAGGTGAAGGACGAAAGAGAGAGAATGAGACAAATATAGTTGAGATTTATATATAAGCCGAGGTCCATGGTGGAAAAAAGAGAACTGAGAAAGGAATAAGGTGGAAATGGAGGACAAGAGAGAGAGAGAGAGAGAGAGAGAGAGAGAGAGAGAGAGTGAGAGTGAGAGTGAGAGTGAGAGACGAGTATAGAGACTTAAGACTAAGCAATTGTAGCCTTGAAGGTAGTTACGCATAGAGAATTACTCGCATTATAAAAAACTAATTAAGTGCAATTAAGCGCAATATCACATATAGATCTAAAGGAAGCTAGTTAACATCTAGGCACGTAAGCATGCAGACATGCCTTACAAATTTAGGAGTCTCAAAGTAGAGAAGTTGAGCTTGTGGCTAATCAATGCAATATAAAATAAAAGGTGACTTGAAAAGATAAGAATATAGAAAATAAAAATCTTAACAAATTTATATGAAAAATGCTACGAATTGAGATGTATATAAAATAAATTTTCTATAGTCTACAGAGCTTGAGCTCTATATATATATATATATATATATATATATATATGTATATGTATCTATATATTGATATATATGTATAAATATAAAAATTAGCTTAGAGCTGAAGTAGATTACTATAATTTCTCATAATTCACTTTCCTTTGCAGAGTATGCGCTCGTCGGTGTGTGCGCAGCTTGGCATAAAATCAGCTATTGTCCGTCTGCTTTTGACATCTTGTCAGAGCGCCAGAATGTTGTTGTTGGCATATCTATTGTCGATGTTGTCGTCAGTTTGTCAGTTTGTCAGTTGGGCCTGTTGCATGTCATTGGGACGTTGTCCGCATAGTCGCTCAGCGCTATTAAACTTCAAAAGGCGAAACGGCAACTGGGCGCAGAGCATTTAACGCCGCGAATTCCAAACAGAACAAAAGGTAGCAGCAGGTAGCACGGATCCATCGGCCAGCAGCTGTCCAGACTGCCTCTCTCTGTCTCTCTCTCTCTCTCTCTCTCTCTCTCTCCCCATCTGTCTCGCTCTCTTATTCTGTTGGGAAACTTTGGCTGAGTCAGCGAATGCTTGAAATTGTTGTCGTTAGATTTTTGTGCACTTAATTGCGGCAATTAGCGTGGGGCGCTTTGTTGTGATGCCACGGTGCAAGCGCAAATGGTGCGGCAAATCTTTTTGCCTTCTTCTTCATATTTGTTTCGTCAATTTGGCAGCCAAATGAAAGCGAATGCAGAGCCAGGCCCCAAAAACAAATGGCGCCACCGCTCCTCCGCTCCACCGCTCCACCGCCCCCCCTTTCATCTGCGTGGCTCAGACAAATAAATGCATTCACGAATTCATACATCAATTGGTCTTTCATGACTGGGCCAAGACAATTCACAATGGAATTCGAACAACTGTATACAAATATTTATGTGAGATATATATAATATATATATTTGAATCCAGCTAGCATGATGAGGGACTGTGAGTGGTTCGGACAGCGACAGGCATTAAGCTGCAGTCGAATCTGGGACCTGGATTAGCTGAAATATAAATGTTAAAATAAATATTGTATTTGATTCTAAAAGCTTCAGTTCAGTTCAGTATGAAGAGTGCTAATTTGACTCTGCCTTCTCTATAATCCATAATCTATAAAATCTATTCGAAATGCGCCTAAGCCGAGCTGTAGACTTCCGCTGCGGCAGATCATATGTTGTTCGCTGAGTGAATGTTAACGAATCAAAATCACAATCAAAATCAATGTTAAATCGAAAAGACGAAAAGTCGAAAGCGCAGCTCGCGTTCACACGAGTCCCAGCAGATGAGAGCAGGAAGGGAATGGGCAGCGGGCAGCGGGCAGCGGGCAGAAGGCAGGAGGCAGGGGGCAACTCAACTGCCAACTGAGGCTGTCAATAAAATTTGCGTCTGGCGCTGATTTGCTCCGCGGCCGAAAAAATGTTCGAAGCGAAGCGAGGGTTACCATCACTGGGGCAGGTAAAACCAGGAGAGGGAAGCGCGGGGGCAACCGGATTTGTACTGAGGCGCGCCCTGTCGTGGCTGATCAAAATCAATGCGATCGAGAATTGCGAATCAATTGCGGGTCGACGGGCCTTTAACCCGGCGCCTGCATTTCGGCCAAAACGGTAACAGAAAAGAGACTGCCAGAGCAAGAGAGAGAGAGAGAGAGAGAGAGAGAGCGAGAGGAAGGGCAGTCGGCAGTTGCCCGATGTTAAACAGTCGTCGATCAAAGGCAAAATCCCGGCAGGGCCCATGGACACAATGCAAAATGCCGAGCAGAATCGAATCGGTAGACCAAGAATGAGAAAAGAAAGAAGAAGAAGAAGAAGAAGCAGCAGCAGCGGCGCATCTCCTGGCAGCGGCAATGAAGACGACGTTTTGCTTTTTTGGCGACACTGACAAGCCGCTTGACAGCCTGACCGAAGGGGCCAAGCCGGGCAGGGGAGCGAGAGTTGGTATATTCAAATGCAGCCAAAGTTGATCTGCGATTGTTGTTGGCTGGATGGCAAGACGCTCGCCTGCCTGCCTGCCTGCTTGCCAGCGCTTGCCTGCCTGCCTCACGTCGTCTCGCCGTGGCGCTTGCAACTTGATCGATGAATGGGCATTCGCTTGGATCGGGGGTCCAGGCTGGAGCCAGGGACACGCGGCGCCGCTGCCGTTGCGAATTCAAGCGCCGCTTTTGAGTTGGGCTCACACAATGCCCAAGCCAAGCCAAGCCAAGCCAAGACAAGACAAGACAAGCCAAGTCAGGCCAACCTAAGCCAGCCAGCCAGCCAGCCAGGAGCAGTCACTGAATCGATCTGAGTCTGTTCCCGTTTCTGTTTTCATCTCATTTTCCTCTATTTCTTCTTCTTCTGCTTCTCGCTTGTGCTCCTTAGCCAAAGATTAAGCTGCGTACGCAGCACACATGCGCTACCTTTTAACTAGGCCCCACGGCAGCTGCGCCTTAGTCTAATTAAGCACGTGATATTGGCATTGAGCAGCCAGGCGTGCTGAGTGCATGAGATTTGTTATGAGCTACATAAAAAGTGGGATTATGGAGTAAATAAATAGTGGTATCATACGGTGAAGAAAATATATGTTATATATTGTAATCTGTAGATGTATGAGAGTTTTACTGATTGTCAATCAGTCTTAATGATTTAAGCTGCTGTTGGTTGACTCACTTGCTGATTGACCAATTTATTATATATTGATTGACTTGCTGAGTGATCGTTAGAATACCTGAAATTCCTATTGACTGATTGATCGGCATCACACTGTATATCATACTGATTGACTAAGATTGATCAAATGATTGACGATGAATTGTCTCAGCTTGCTAAAAATTGATTGATTGAATGAGCAGCTGACTGATTGCTAGATTAAGTGGATCAGTCTTTACAATGACAATGAGAATAATCAACTGATTGACTGACTGACTGACTAGCTTGCATCTTAAGTGACTGATTAGCTTATTGATGGACTAAGTGAATAATTGACTGATTGACTAAAAAATTGGTTGATTGATTGACAAATTGGTAAATTTAGAATTCAGATGAAATCGCTAAGTGATTGACTGACTGATTGATTGCTTGAATAAGTAGATCAATCATTACTAATAAATTATTCTAATCAACTGATTGATTGATCCACTGCTTACTGCTTATATGATTGATAGAGCATAGAGCACTGAGCTTGTATATACTTGATTGAATGAATGAAGGATTATCTAATTGATTGATTGAGGAAGACTCTATGCATATACCACGCCTTAATCCCTAAGAAATACCCAATTTCTTAGATAATTTGACACCTTCTTAACTAATAAGAAAAGCCATTTAAGACGAAGTTTTTTTTAAGGTGCATCATAAAATATTTATGCGATGGCCGAGCACCTGTTGGCAGGTCGCATTCACGATAAAACCCATTATAATTTCGATTATTATTATGGGGGAATATTGTGGATGATGTTAATCAATCGCAAATGCTATTACTGTGCCAATGTGCAGCCAATTAGAGGAGGGTCTTAAATTAAGGTCTATTATGTGGCAAGTGGAGCGCATTCAAATTCGATGCTTGGCCGAAAACCCTTTTTCAGTTTTTCATTATTGTTTTTTTTTTTTTTTTTTTTTTTTATTCCTTTTGGCCCTAAATAAAATGCACCCAGAGTCATGTCCACTTTGTTTGCCTCCAAATGACAGCTGATTGCTCTCACTGGCTGTCTGTCTCTGTCGCTCTCACATTGTCTCTGTCTCACTCTCTCTCTCTCGTCTCGGCTTCGGTTTGGGGTTTTTTTTTGGTCTGCGCGTTTCTCAGGTTTTGTGTACGCCGGCGCCTTTAATTGGCATTTGAATGATGTGCACACGCTGCCTCGCTCTGTCTCTCCCTCTCGCTTGCTCGCGCCATCTCTGTCGCTCGTTTGTTCGCTTATCAGTGAGCGACCAGCGACTGCGCCACGGCGTCTTATCAAACTTGTCGATCGGCTGCGGCCGCGGCGGCGACTGCGAAGGCTTATCTGATGCTCGTTTTGGATAAACGCATCATTATTGCTCTTGCCGCGGCTGCGACGCCAACAGCGACAGCGAAAAGGGTTAAAAAAAAAAAAAAAAAGAAAATAAATACAATACAGCGGAACTGTCGGTGGTCGCAGCTAGCTGCTGCTGCTGCTGCTAGTTGTTGTCATTATCAAAGCGATCTCAATCGCTGCTAATTAATTTCTAGGCTATTTAAGTTAATTTACATACAAAACAACAAAATGAGAGAAATACAAATGCTCGCAACATGCACCCGCGCATGCAGCTGCTGCACCCATCTCCCCCCCTCACGCTCGATCCCCCGATCATTGTCGCTGCTCAAAACGCATGTTGCGTAGGCGTCGATGTCGACGTCAACGGCGACGTCGACGCTAACTGCGCTTAATTTTCGTTAATTAAAGCAAATGTCTGTTTAAGGCGAAGGGTTGGCATTGCCGGTCATCAGGCGACAGACGGACGGGCGGGCAAACGGGCGAACGGGCGAGCGGGACGGGACGGGTGTGGCAGCTGACCAAAGTGGCGGAAAAGCGTTGCAATTGACATGGGGCAGCAACGGTGGCAACGATGGCAACGACTCTAGCAGCGACAGCATCAACGGCAACGGCGTTGATTTCCGTGCCATTAAACAGGGCAACAGCAAATGCTTGCCACAATGAGGAACAATAGACGACACAGCGACAACAACTGCGACTATCAAAATTTACTAGAATTTTTCGGGCAATATCGAAGACTTCTTTACAGAGAGAGAAAGAGAGAGAGAAAGAAATAGAGAGAGAAACAGAGTTTGTCCTATATATAAGAGCTTAGGAACATATGGTCAGATCAAGAGTGTATAAAAGTCACACTGAATATAGGTTCAAAAAAAAAGGGAAACAAGAGCACATAATGGTATTTAATATATATAGTAATAATAATATATTTATATGTATAGTAGTATTTCCTATGAATATATATATATATATATATATATATATATACATTATACATTATCTATAATATTCAAAAGAATTTTCCATTTGACTATGAACTTTCTTGGGATTCCAAAATTTATAGATATAATTAAAGGTGGCAAAAGTTCAGCTCAGATTTATATTTTATATTAATTATGGGTTGGTTTATAGTAATTATGGGTTGTGCTTGGTAATCCATCGGATCTTAAGTCAATATGCGCGCCGATATTTGGTAGACATTGGCAATTGGGAAGAATGAAATTTTTAATTAAATCTATCTATAGAATATCATATATGTTATATTATAGAATATGTTATACATTATTGAATAATAGAGGAGCATATATATATATATATATATATATATATATATATATTCTACAATTATCAAACTTATACCAAAGAAAATCTAATAAAATAAAATATGCAATATAGATGATAGAAGCTTAAATAGCAGAAGACATGCTTATGAAAATATTTGGGATTGTTCAAGTACCCACAGATTCAAATATACCCAAAATATAAATGCTGACAATGCTGAATGCTAAAAATAGCAATTTAGTAAAGATATTAGAGCATAGATAGCACAACCTAGCATATAGATTTAGATAATATCTCAGAAACTTCAAATAGATACAAATATATTCTTAAGTCAACATAACAATAGATGAATATATAATTAGCTTTGAAATAGCAACAAATATGTATTGATGCATAGAATATATATGATATAATTGTCTTTAAGGCATATTCAAGAGCTCAAGTTGGTCTGGTCGGGTCTGGCAGGGACTAAGGGTCCGAAATGACCTTCGCTTGAACTCGAAGAGCAATTTTCTTACCTAATATTTAGCTCTATGATAATTCAAATATTACTCCGGATAAGCCAATTCATGTTTACTACGATATCAAGAGATAAATCAATTGATTATATTTTCGAGATTCTGTGGCCAAGCACATGTGGGAAATTGCGCAAATGAGATGAGCAGAAAGCGAATTACATTCAGTCAAAATGTTATTCATTCAGATTCACATTCACATTCACTTTTCCGAGACGTTTGCGATAAAAACTTAATAAATAAATTGACTTTATGGCTATGGCGCGACGTGGAGATACATTGAGATACATTGAGATGCGCAGATACGCAGCATAAACCAGAGCTTACAATGTGCCCTGTGTGCGTGTGTGTGTGTGTTGTGTGTGTGTTGTGCTGTCGTCCTGTCGCCCTTTGTGTTTGCCACAAATAAAACCATAAATAAAACGCAAACGTCGGCCCAGGCGCAAAATGTATTCATGAGTAATTGTCACGCGGGCCATGAGGAGACCGGGCCGGGCTGAGCGAGTGGGTGGCTGGGTGGTTGGCTGGCTGGCTGACTGGCTGATGCTGTCAATTGAAGTGTTTTGCGCCCGGGGGGTGGGTGGGTCAAACGAGCGAACGAAGAAACGGACGGAAGCTATCGGCTGAAGCGGAAGCAACGGCTGCTGCTGGCGTTGCGCCACGTGATCGGAAGGAAGCGCAACTTGCGAATTGATACATCCGATGCAGACACACACACACACTCGCACACACACACACTCGCACACACACACACTCGCACACACACACACACACAGTCGTCAAGAGCATCTATTTAGTCGCAGCTACACTTTTGACAGTGCATCCTTTTCGGGTTTTGGTGTACATCAAATTGTCAGCTAATGCCTCGCGCGTCTGCCGCTGACTTTTCACTTTTCACTTCCGCTTTATCTGCGAACAGCAACTCCCACTCTCAGCACTCACCACCACCACGTCTGCTGCCCCACTCCGCTGTCAATTGTCGCTGCTGGGAGATTGGTTATTCAATCGACAGTTTTAGAGTCACTATTGTACAATTTTAATTGCAGTTTCTATACAGTTTGATGGCAATTGGCAAAGTAGCTTAGTCATGCAGTTTATCTTTTCGTACCAGTTTGACAGGCACAGCATAGTTTGTCATTGGCATTTATCATCAGCTAACTGTTTGACAGCAACTATTTCTATATAGGCAATTAGTTAACCGTCTGCAGTTTGAAAGTCACTGTTTTACAGGTTTAGTTTTGCTGTAATTTCTGCACTGCTCGGCGAATTCTGTTCTACTGCCTTTGAGTTGTTCGTTCATTGACCTCCAGTTTGACAATTACTGTACAGTTTGACACTATGGTTTTTAGTAATTTACTAAATTTACTAAAATTAGCAGTTTGAAAGGTAGGTACTGCAAAGTTTGAGTTAGCTTATGTATGGCTTAGTACCAACTGTTTGACATGCAGCCTACAGTTGTAAAGCGACTGATTTACACTGGCAACTTCCTTACTTATTAATTGCCCATAGTTAGTTTGACAGCCACTGACACTGTGAGCCAAAACTTCTAACATTAGTCATTGAAATACGTTACTTATCGTCGGCATACATTTTGACAATCACTGCATAGATTGAGTGTACTTGTGCATGGCTTAATGCCAACTGTTTGACACGCAGCCTACAGTTGTGAAGTCACTGATTTACATATACAAGCGCCCCACCGCCCCAATAAATTAGTTGGCCATAAATAGTTTGACAGTGACTGAGGTACAGTTGCGATGCAAGTGAAATTGGCGCCACTGCACACACTGCACACACACACACACACACACACTATTCATTGTTGTGCAGCCCCCAAAAGTTGCTGCTGCTGCGCTTGCAACTTCTGCCTTTTTTTTGGCTTGGAAAAAAATGTTTGACTGGCGCCACTTGAATAACTTGACGACGACGACGACGATGGCGACGGCGACGGCGACGGCGCTGCCTCTCGATACTCTGGACACTGGACGTTGTCTCAAAATAAAGACGATCCAATCCGAAAAAGAGAAAAAACAACAACAACAACAACAACAACGAAAATAAAGAAAGAAAAAAGTAAAGAGTCGAACGAGTGCACACTTAAATGCAAAAGGACATGAAAAGAACACGACTTAAGGATTGCCTCAGCTTTTCTTTGCATTTTATTTATATATTTTTTATTTAATTTTTTTCTTCTGCTTGCTGCCGGGCTGCCTGCGCTGCCAACGCGCTTTTGTTTTAAAAGCTGGGGTTTTGTTAGCGGCTGCTGCCGCTGTTGTTGTTGTTGTTGTTGCGAGGCATTGAAGGCGGCCGCAGCAGCCGCCGATGTCGTTTGATCAGAAGCCGCCGCCGTCGCCGACGTCTCCAGCAAAATATGCGCCCGTGCCTTGGCTCTCATTCGCTGTCCCTCTCCCTCTTTGTCTCTCGCTCTTGCTCTTGCTCTTGCTTTTGCTCTCTCTGTGTGTGTGTGTGTGTGTGTCTCTGCTGCTGTTGTCCCTGTCCGTATTCGTGTCCATTGGCTTGCATGTCCGCATGGGGCAGCGGCGGCTACTTGAGGCGCCACCAGCCAACAACAACGAGAATGTTTTCGCTCGATTTTCAGCTTTTGCTTTCGGGATTTTTGGACTGGCGCTAAGGCCAATTGGCGTCAGCGTTCATACCTTTAAGCTCGAGCTACGCCTGTGTGTGTGTGTGTGTTGTAGCAGCAACAACAGTAAATCAAACAGCCGCCAGCATCAGCTTCAGCTTCAGCTGCAGCAAAAACCCACTCGGTGATCTTCAACCGGCGGCATTTTTCTTGTTTTCATTTTGCCAATTTATTAAATTTATTATTAATAATACATTTTTTTATTTGTCTTCTTCGCTTTTGTTAACATGCCTCAGATTATTATTATTATGCTTTATGGGCGTGCGTGTGTATGTCTCTCCCTCTGTGTGGGTGGCAAGCGCCTTGAAGTTGTCAGCATACGGCCTGCAGCATACAGCACACAGAGCATACAGCATACAGCATACAGTATACAGAGCATACAGCATACAGCATACAGCATACAGCATACAGCATACAGCTTACAGCATACAGCATACAGCATACAGCATACAGCATACAGCATACAGCATACAGCATACAGCATACAGCATACAGCATACAGCATACAGCATACAGCATACAGCATACAGCATACAGCATACAGCATACAGCATACAGCATACAGCATACAGCATACAGCATACAGCATACAGCATACAGCATACAGCATACAGCATACAGCATACAGCATACAGCATACAGCATACAGCGTACAGCATACAGCATACAGCATACAGCATACAGCATACAGCATACAGCATACAGCATACAGCATACAGCATACAGCATACAGCATACAGCATACAGCATACAGCATACAGCATACAGCATACAGCATACAGCATACAGCATACAGCATACAGCATACAGCATACAGCATACAGCATACAGCATACAGCATACAGCATACAGCATACAGCATACAGCATACAGCATACAGCATACAACATACAGATACAGATTACAGCATACAGCATACAGCATACAGCATACAGCATACAGCATACAGCATACAGCATACAGCATACAGCATACAGCATACAGCATACAGCATATAGCATACAACATACAGATACAGATTACAGCATACAGCATACAGCATACAGCATACAGCATACAGCATACAGCATACAGCATACAGCATACAGCATACAGCATACAGCATACAGCATACAGCATACAGCATAAAGCATACATGGATTACTAGGATTATTACTTATTTCAAGTTATTTTTATAAGCAAATTAGTTGCTTGCCAGGAGATTTAGGTGTGTGTTGATGAAACTGTGCTGCATTTTGGGGCGTCTTGCCGAAAGGATGCAGCAGCAGCAATTAGCTGCCTTCGCACAGGGTGCAGCGTTGAAATGCATAGCTCTCTAGGTTGACTAAGCACCGGCAAGCGGCAGAGACAGCGCTTAAACCAGGTCAAGTGCTACTTCGAGCCAGGCGAAGTGGCTGGGGTGGGGGCAGCTTCCCTTTTGGCAAGTGTGCCCATTAGGCAATGACAAAAACAAAAGCCAAGAAAACATCAAGGGCCAACAGCAACGGCAAACAGCCGTGACATGGCTAAAAAGTTTGACAGGCGCTGTCCAGCTGGCAACGCCCACATGGCTGCAGGATGACAATGCCTTCGGAATCAAAGCTCTAAGCAGGATAAGAGATATATGGAAAGAGAGAGATAGAGTGCGAGATAGTTAGAGAGTGCAAGAGCGAGAGGGCGAGAGGAAGCGCTGAGCCTGCGCAACGTGTTTACATTCAATTAGAAGTTTTAAAGCCTTTGGCTTGTTTACCAGCTGCAGCTGCTCCAGTTTCTGCCGCTTGGCCGGGTGGGTGGGCCTTTGCCTCTCTGCCTTTGGCCAAGTGCAATGAACCTCACCGCAGCTCGTCTCACCTCTGCTCGCCTCGCCTCGGCGCCCGGTCTCCTCGTTGGCCATCCAATTGAGATATTAGCCGTGTGGTCAGTCAGCCCCAACAATTTGGCCAACACTCATTCATTAACCGGCTGGCCATTTGTTGCCTCGTCTGCAATTGCATTCAATTTAGTTAGAAGCACTCGCAGCAGCAGCAGCAGCCGTAGCAGCAGCCGTAGCAGCAGCCGCAGCAACGGCAACCGCAGCAGATGATCTGCTTCTTTGGCTCCAGTCACAAGATCGTTTGCTTCGTCTCCTTCGGGCCAGGCCAGGCCGTCGCCGTCGCGACTGTTTGCTGATGAGATCTGCGTAAGTGCCTCCTCGCTGGTTGGCTGCATCGCCAGCTAACTGACCAGGGCTCAAAGTAAAACGTCCGAGACACGAACCACGCCAAAATCGATATGACTCGATTAACGTGGTTGGACGACCATCATCGAAGTCGCTGCCGCTGCGTCGCCAACTCTGCCAACGTCTCGCCCTCAGCTTGGCATCGTTCTTCGTCGGTGGTGCTAGTGATGGCCTGCTGCTGGCTCAGAGCTGTTGTCGTTGGTGGCGCTACGTTCGCTATGCGAGGGCTGCCCCAGCAGTGCTTGGCTATTGGAGAGCGAAAGGTAGACTTCTAAAGATATATTCACTGAATTGTCCTGCCAACGAGGTTAGCTACAAGAGTTCTAAGTGCTGTATTTAGCCATTTGGGCACATGGCCCTTAATGTGAAAGCCTCGCAAATATATAGGACTCACTTTATTAGCTATATATTTGAAAGGCTTCAATCATCTTCGATTTGTGTGAAACTAGGCGAATGCTTTCCATCTGATTTATGCTGCTTTCATGATTGAAGTCGAGAGGCTGTGATTGATGAGCTCTTCGTATGCTATGGACTCAGCTGCTACTGAAGAGTTGATCAACTGTCTATGTACTCAGCTCTCTAGTCATTCAGTTGTCTAGTTAAATATATGTATATATTAAGTATTCGCATGAGTATTAGGTCTTATCATTCCATAAGTCTACGTTCTCTACATCAACCACACAAAGAGCAGCTGCTGCCTTTGTACCTTACTCAAATCTAGATCTCAGACTGAAAGTTTCTTACGCAGCAGCAGCTCTTAGAGTAGAGGGACTTAAAGCCAACAGTACTTTTTTCATATTTTAGATATGTTTTGGAGCAGCCCTCGCTGTTTGCTGTGGCACAGACAAGGTCTGTGGCTTGTTTAGCGTCTGTGGCGGTGTCCGTGCGGCTCTGTGGCTCTGTGTGGCAGCTACTTCTACTTCGCGTGGTCGCGTTCATCATTTTGGTGTCTTGTTTTGTGGGTTTTCATTGCTTTTTGTTGCTGCACTTAAATAGCTGGGCGGAACTTGATGAGATGATGGGCAATTATCTGCGGGAGGTCCACACACAGAGAGCTCGTAGTAAAAAGCAACAGCAACAGCAACGAAATATGTCTTACAACATTTGGCTGACTGGCTGACTGGGCTGGCTGGCAATGCGATTTTGTGGTCGCTGCGTTGCGCATGCGCGCCAGCTTCAGCGCCATCGCCATCAACGCCTCACACACACACACACACACACACACAGAGCCGGGCAGACAGACACTAGGCACACAACACGCTGCAGTGCGAAAGAAACGAAAGCAAAACCAAACGAAACGAGACGAAAGGCCCACAGACTGCAGCTTGCAGCAGCCGGCTGTGGGTGGGGGCAGGAGGCCGAGGAGACTCTCTGTGGCAGCGGCGGCAGCCAATCATTGCCTCAAGGCCAATTTGGGGAATGGGAATGGGCATGCGTAGCAAAATATTTTGCGAACACGACGCCGATCACGACCGGAGCTGAAGCTGGGGCGCTGCAGTTGGAGCTGGCCATCGTGTGGCGTCGGTGGCGGCTCTGGCGGCGGCTAACCAAACACGATGAGGCGTTGTTGGCGTCATGAAACTACAAGCAGCCCACGGTGCAATTGACGCTGAGCTCTGTTTTGTTTAGTTTTTTATTTTTTATTCTTTTCTCAAAGTGGGACAGCCCCGTGAGTGTGAGCGAGCGAGAGAGAGATGGCGACGCCAGGGCGATGACAGACGACGCTTAAAGCCGGACTGGGACACGCTGGCATTCGATAATTGCTTTAGAAAGTATGCGGCTCTCCAGCCGATTGGTTGGCCATTTAAAAATGTGAATGCGACTGCGAATGAGTGCTGAATACGAGCTGAAGATATTGCTGCTGCTGCTGCTGCTGCTGCTGCTGCTGCTGTTGCTGAAGCCGATGCTGCTGCAGTTGCAGTTGCAATTAATTACTTTTGAGAGTCCGTCTGCCACAGCGCCGCAAAGCTGTGAGAAATGTTTTCATTTTGCAGCGTCTGCTAATTGGATGTCTTTGGCCCACTCCAAAGCTGGCTGAAGCCAACCTGCTTATCAGCCGAACAACTTTTGCTTAGCAATTCATAAACTCCAAATGCATAACCAAAAGGAAGACTTAAATGCAACGTGCAATTGTGTGCGAAGACCCAATGATTGCAAAACTTATTATCAGACGTTCTATGTACAGTGAATAGATATTAAGCAAATGTTACTACTGAAATAATATGAGCCATTAAATCATCTATGAGTCTTGGCTCTGCTGGGAAATAGCTGTTTATGAAATTGCTAAAGTTTACTAAAGCAATTTGTCAGAAATTCAATGCTCTTGGAGCTCATCACGGATGCTCAACAGAGACAGAGATAAAGCTAGGCAATAGATCTAAAGTTATATATCGATTTCGTAATATTGATCAACTCTGACAGCAGATGAAAGAATCATATATATTGCTAATTTTGGATAGTGTTTTATAGCATTGAGCTTTTGTCAGTCCAGCATGGCATATGTGAGACCTTAGCAGAAGCTGAATGTTCTTAAGTGGAGACTACAAATATTGTGTGATATCGACCTAACACGATATTAGATGAAAGAATCCTGGCTACAATATGTATACTAAATTAATAATGCTAATTTCGGAGATATACTGCGGTTTATAGCAATCAGCTTTTTTCAGCTCAACATGAAATCGCTGAGATTTTAGCAGAAGCTGAATGTCTTAAGGGGAGACTACATATATTGTGTGGTATCGACCTAACCCAATAATAGATGAAAGAATCATGGGTATATATACATATATGTAAATATATATAATTGCTGACTTTGGAGCTATACTACGTGATATAGCATTCAGCTTTTGTCAGCTCAACATGAAATTGCTGAGACTAGCAGAAGCTGAAAGTCTTCAGTGTAGATTATATAGGTTGTTGTGATATCGACCTAACCCGATAATATATGAAAGAATCCTGGGGAAATATGTATACTAAATTAATAATGCTAATTTCGGAGATATACTGCGTTTTATAGCAATCAGCTTTTGTCAGCCCAACATGAAATTGCTGCGATTTTAGCAGAAGCTGAAAGTCTTCAGTGTAGATTATATAGGTTGTGTGATATCGACCTAACCCGATAATATATGAAAGAATCCTGGGAAAATATGTATACTAAATTAATAATGCTAATTTCGGAGATATACTGCGTTTTATAGCAATCAGCTTTTGTCAGCCCAACATGAAATTGCTGAGACTAGCAGAAGCTGAAAGTCTTCAGTATAGATTATATAGGTCGTGTGATATCGACCTAACCCGATAATATATGAAAGAATCCTGGGAAAATATGTATACTAAATTAATAATGCTAATTTCGGAGATATACTGCGTTTTATAGCAATCAGCTTTTGTCAGCCCAACATGAAATTGCTGAGACTAGCAGAAGCTGAAAGTCTTCAGTATAGATTATATAGGTCGTGTGATATCGACCTAACCCGATAATATATGAAAGAATCCTGGGAAAATATGTATACTAAATTAATAATTCTAATTTCGGAGATATACTGCGGTTTATAGCAATCAGCTTTTGTCAGCCCAACATGAAATTGCTGAGATTTTAGCAGAAGCTGAATGTCTTAAGGGGAGACTACATATATGGTGTAATATCGACCTAACTTGATATTAGATGAAAGAATCCTGGCTACAATATGTATACTAAATTAATAATGCTAATTTCGGAGATATACTGCGGTTTATAGCAATCAGCTTTTGTCAGCCCAACATGAAATTGCTGAGATTTTAGCAGAAGCTGAATGTCTTAAGGGGAGACTACATATATTGTGTGGTATCGACCTAACCCGATAATAGATGAAAGAATCATGGGTATATATATATATGTAAATATATTTAATTGCTAACTTTGGAGCTATGCTGCGTGATATAGCATTCAGCTTTTGTCAGCCCAACATGAAATTGCTGAGACTAGCAGAAGCTGAAAGTCTTCAGTGTAGATTATATAGGTTGTGTGATATCGACCTAACCCGATAATATATGAAAGAATCCTGGGAAAATATGTATACTAAATTAATAATGCTAATTTCGGAGATATACTGCGTTTTATAGCAATCAGCTTTTGTCAGCCCAACATGAAATTGCTGAGACTAGCAGAAGCTGAAAGTCTTCAGTATAGATTATATAGGTCGTGTGATATCGACCTAACCCGATAATATATGAAAGAATCCTGGGAAAATATGTATACTAAATTAATAATTCTAATTTCGGAGATATACTGCGGTTTATAGCAATCAGCTTTTGTCAGCCCAACATGAAATTGCTGAGATTTTAGCAGAAGCTGAATGTCTTAAGGGGAGACTACATATATGGTGTAATATCGACCTAACTTGATATTAGATGAAAGAATCCTGGCTACAATATGTATACTAAATTAATAATGCTAATTTCGGAGATATACTGCGGTTTATAGCAATCAGCTTTTGTCAGCCCAACATTAAATTGCAGAGTTTTTAGCAGAAGCTGAATGTCTTAATGGGAGAACTACATATATTGTGTGGCATCGACCTAACCCGATAATATATGAAAGAATCCTGGGAAAATATGTATACTAAATTAATAATGCTAATTTCGGAGATATACTGCGTTTTATAACAATCAGCTTTTGTCAGCCCAACATGAAATTGCTGCGATTTTAGCAGAAGCTGAAAGTCTTCAGTGTAGATTATATAGGTTGTGTGATATCGACCTAACCCGATAATATATGAAAGAATCCTGGGAAAATATGTATACTAAATTAATAATGCTAATTTCGGAGATATACTGCGTTTTATAACAATCAGCTTTTGTCAGCCCAACATGAAATCGCTGCGACTTTAGCAGAAGCTGAAAGTCTTCAGTTAGATTATATAGGTTGTGTGATATCGACCTAACCCGATAATAGATGAAAGAATCATGGGTATATATATATATATGTAAATATATATAATTGCTAACTTAGGAGCTTTATTGCGTGGTATAGCATTTAGCTTTTGTCAGTAAGTAATTGAATGGCTGAGATTTGATCAGAAGCTGAATGTCTTAAGTGGAGACTATATATATAGTGTAATATCGGCCTAGCTCGATATCAGATATTATAATATAAAATTGATAGCTTTGGAGCTATGATACATGCTATATCATTCAGCTTTTGTCAGTCCAGTGAGACATGGCTGAGATTTGAGTTGAAGAGTTCACTCAAAGTGCCAGATCAAGAGACAGTTCATCCAAAGTACCTTGAGAAATATCAAACAATTATAGAGTGTATATATGTATATGAGCTCCTGGAATATGTTTTGAAATGAAATAAGTTTTAGCTGTGCTCTGGAGCAATTTTTGATAAACTATTGTAAGCTAGAGATTGAACTGCCCGTAAGATCAATTGGATATCAAGAACTGATAAAGAACATAATAAAGAGATTCTTCTTCTTTAATTAAAATAATACAGAGTGCAGAGCTATGGTAACTTTCTCATTTATAATTGATTGATCTTTGAGCAAGCAAATGTTTCGACTAAGGAATTCCTGCTTTTGTTTTGACACTTGGCCTGCAGCCATGTCCTGGCTGCGACGCTGACAGCGCGGGCATACTTCGTTATCCTTATCGGAATGGCATCTGTGTGCAGAGCTCTTCAGCTCAATTAGTGCACGCTTAACAAACAAATCAAGGAACAGGCCACGCAAACTACTCGTGAATGCGATGCAACAAAAGCCAGTCGCAGCCCTTCAGGATGTCAACCCAAAGCGCAGAGAGTAGAAAACAAAAACAACAGTGAAAGAGAAAGAGAGAGAGAGAGAGAGAGAGAAGGACAGACAGAGAGCGAAGAGGTACAAGTCTTCAGTATTGGCAGCCGGAAGCAGTCGGCTCTATATGTTGGCGTTACCAGCGATGCAAACATCCTAGCCAGAGCCCTGCCAGTGGCTTAATGCATAGGACACAGCACTTGGCTCGACCCGACTCGGTACGGGTTCGGCATTTTGGATTTCGGTTTTTGGTTTCGGTTTCGGTTTCAGCCCATCCATCCATCCAGCCGACCATCCGACCGTCCGTCCATCCATCCAGTTGAGCTAGCTCAAGTGTGTGATTGCCATCAACAGCTTGATTTTAATTTTTCCGCAAAACAATGGCCGAGCTCGCATTTTCCTTTGCCTTCTGTTGTTTCTGCTGGCGCAGTTTCTTTTTGCAGCGATGCGCATAAGCCGCATAGTTCGCCAGCAGCGCGGAAAAATCAGTAGGAAACGTTTCGAGGGCAGGCCGAAAGGTGTACAAAAGGATGCGCAGGCTAAGCATGAGCCTGGATAATTACCTCTGTACAATTATGCGATTAGTTTATAGGCCAATAGCTCACAAAGCCATCTCGACTCTCTTGTTGATAACATAATTGATGCGCTTAGAAAAGGATAACAGAATGCGTAAGCAAAACCAACAAAGCAACGTTCCAACTGCATAATACCCACACCAGCACAAGCAACGGAGTTTAGTCAAAAAACTGATATTGCCCCAATAGGCGTGTCACACATACAAGTCATGGATCTAACTGTAGAAGAGACTGACGAGTAGCTAGAGATCAACAAAGATCTAACTTGAGGGCAGCTTTAAAAATGTGGAATAATAATATAATATAATATTATATTTTATGAATTATTGAGATAGAGCTAAGTCTTCTCCTTCTTTCCATTAAATATAGGAACTGAGGCACTCGAAATTTGGAAAATCTAACTGCACAAGTGATCAAAAAGAAGCAGAGATCAACAACGATCTAACTTGAGCGCAGCTCTGTAACTGTGGAAATGGACATGCATGAATTATTGAGATAGAGCTGAGATCGATTATGAGTCAGCTCTACAATATTGATACTGAGGCGCTTGAAATTTAGGAGATATAGCTATTGATGTCTATAGATTCGTAGGTGCTCAATAGTCGTTTACTTATCAGGCAACCTTGTTATAAAACTGTCAGAGATAGAGAGAGGGGCCAACGGTCCACAATGAATGTATTTGAATATCGTTTGCGGATAGCTTAGACGAAGTAATCAAAGAAGCTTCACTAGGAAGTCTGCCTTGATTTTCGCTCTAAAATAACAAATCATAAGTTGCATATGTTATATAATTCATTCCGAGTCATGGACAGTTACTGAGTTAGACAGACAGACAAACATTGCTCCATAATCAATAGACTCTGCTTGAACTATACGAACGAGCAATATTGATGCGGCTGTCATCAGTCACGCCTGCTGCACTGATTTAATCAAAAACTAAATCCACATAAATACATATACATGCATATATATATATATATATATATATATTTATATATAATTCATAAATTTAGGCAAAAATTGTTGCACTCCGTTAATAATTGGCAATCGGAGGCAGGCGTGACAAACACTCGCATTGCAGCCCATCATCAATAAAATGCAATCAAAAGTGGCTTAAATGGTGTCTGTCTGTCATGTGTGTGTATGCCACCTGCACCACTTACTGCTGGGCGAGAGTCAGTGGCTACGCAGTGATATGTTTTTCACGCTCATAAAATAAATGTCAACCATAAACCGTGACTAAAACGAGAGACAAACAAATTACTAAATAAACGCCAAACAACCAAATCAAATGTGAAGCGCACTCACACAGATAGAGAGATAGATAGTTAGATAACATGGAATACATATGTATATATATATATATATGTGTGTGTGTGCGTGTGGTAGATAGACTAGCAAGGATAGTGGAAATTGCGCAGAGCACGAAGCCGAAAATACAGACGGAAATGTCATAAGAGCAAAATGTGAAGAGATGAAATTGTCGAAAAGACAACCAAACGAGCAGAGGCGTAGCCAGAAGGGGCGATTCTGAAGATGCTGCTAAATAATGGATTGCATGGCAATGCTGAGGCTGCAAGCTGGTTGCTGCATGATTGTCGGATTGATTGACTGATTCACAGTGTGATTAATTAAGTAAATGGCCGACTGAGTGATTGATTGAATGACTGACTGTCTGATTGACTAACAGTTTCACATAGTAGTTAATTGAGTGAATGACTAAATGATTGAATGCATTTCTGATTGAATGATTGACTGAGTATCTAATTCACTAACGGATTGATGAACTAGATGACTGACTAATTGATTCGCTGTGTAGCTGGGTTAATACGGTACGAGCAATATATGATTGACTAAAGGCTATTTTGATCATCTATTATTATCTATGAACTGCCTTTTCAACCAGCTGACATGACTCTTAATGAGTAAAAAATGGCAAAATTGATTAAAATTGAATTCTTGTCTACCTTGTTGACTCGTAGACCAAGACAGGAATCGTAAAATTATTTTGAATGGCTAATAGCTTGAATAATCAATTGGATGATTGACTCGCTTTGATTGATTGTAATGGCTGATCAGCAAGCTTTCAGTCAGTCAATCAAAAGAACAACAGCTTATAGGCGTATCTCAGTCGCTTCAACTTGAGAATTCCATTTCAAGCTGAGCTATTAATAATAATATCCATTACTTAAGACCCCATCGAAAAGTAAGAGCGACGCCTCTGTTGGCATGGCTGTTATTGTCAGAGTGACCATGCAAGTGGCTGCGTATCTCTCGCGAAGTCAGCGTCACATAGACACCACCGAGCCGAAGGCCACGTCCGTCGCTACCCTAAGCCACACATACACACACAGAGTTATCATCGTGTTATACATCTCTCTTTCAATGACTGCTGCTCATACCCTTGCCTAAGAGCCACCCGCACCCACACCCACACCCACACCCACACCCACTCCCACACCCACATCCGCCACCGCATACAAAATGTAAATATTTAATTTTGAAACAGTGTAACTAAAGGGATTTGAAACGCGCGTGGACAGCGAACCCCAGCTGCTTCTCTAGCTCCTGCTCCAGTTCCAGTTCCAGTTGCTGCCACTGCTGTCCGTCCGGTGTGGCGAATGGTATGAGGCTAGTTGAGCTTGCTGCCTGAAATCAACGGAACCCGCAGCATTCGTTACGGTCCATCGTCTTACGGTCCAACCACCGCCGCGTCTCCTTGTTGCGCCTTGTGACATGTGAAAAGTTTCCTTCGGCTGCTGCTCATGCTGCTGCTGCTTCTTTCCGCTTTCCACTTTCCACTTGCTTTTCCTTTTTTTATTTGACTTTTTTCTTGTGTATGCGTCCTGGCTACAATTTTTGGCTACTTTACAACATTTTGCATGCTCTGCTTGGAAAGGGCAGTCTCAGGGCTACGGCTGAATGTCCAAGCCCGACGCCCTGCACCCATTTGGCGAAGCCCCGTCATCTCACATAACAAATGACATGTCTTGGTGTGTGTCCTGCTCCTTTTTATTTTATTTTATTTTTTTTTTTTTATGGCAAAATAATATCGAGATAAGCGACGCATTACGCTTCGCAGAGAAGACAAGTTCATTCGGCTGCGGGTCCCCGGGGCGTACTTTGCGCCTTAGGTGGGCCACACTGCGGGCGTGTGTGAGTGCCATGTGGGAGGTGAGCGCCTGGGTGAATGGATTTTGACATCTATCTGAACCTCTGCTAAAAATTTAGCAACTTTTTAATCGATTGATGAGCTCGCAGCTGTAGTTTTTATGCGGGATTAAAGCCGCAACGCAAACCTTTTCTGCTCCCAAAACTGGACAACTTTTCGCTTTTCTTCCACCTCCTCCATCCACACTGACCGTCAGAGCAAATTTCCCGGATAAGATCAAATTGAAAATTGGCTTCGCCATTTGATTTTCAGATTTCTTTAAGATTTCCATTTGGCCATTAAATTGAATACATGGATGTACGCCTTAGATGTTGAATACTATTGAACTGTTTTCAAGGAATAATAGTTTGCTAGAGGAATATAGTTGCTTAAGTTAGTTAAGATGTGGATTTGATTAAAGACAAGCTGTGGAGTACATACCTCGCTTGCATCACTTATTTTCTTATAATCAAATAATTTATTGTGATTTAATATCTTCTGGCTTTCTGTTTATACGAATCCATAAATTTATGGATGAAATCTTAAACAAGTCGATCAAAATCTTTTACTGCAGAGGTCACAGAATATAGTTGCTTAAGTAACGCTAAGATGTGGATTTGATTAAAGACCAAAGCTTAGATACTTAACTTGCTTGGATCGCGAATCTTCCTCTAATTTTCCTATACTCGAATATTGTCAGTCAATCAAAATCATTTACTGCATTTTATTGATTGATTGATTTATTGGCTAAATGATTAACTGACTGACTGATTATCTATTTAATATTTTCTAAATAAGTAATCTGATTGTTAGTTCATCAATCAATCAATTGTTTGTTTGCTCAATCAGTTGGACAACATTTCAGTCAGCACGATTTATTGACGACAAACTGATTGATTTAGTAGCTGTTTGGCTTACTTTTGATTGATCAGTTAACCAAGTGATTGACTGAGCAAATAGCTAAAAATTTGATTTAAGACCTGATTATAGGCCTGAGTATAGGCTGACTGAATATGATGGAATGATTGATAGTCAGAAAACCAAATGATTCATTGATAAATTAAACAATTGCTTGAATGATTGTGATTGATTGAATTCTAAATAGATTGAACAGCCTGCCTGGTATATACCGCCCCAAATACTAAAGATTATGATAATTCCTATAAAATAGCTTTTGGATTGATATACTCGTATTCATTCATTCGAATAAACTCGAATATCTGGCAGACTTTTGAGACCTATTTCGATCGATTGACTGACTGATTGATGGCTGCGCTCAACTCGGTTTGTGTTCGATGGATCTGCGTATGGAAGACGAGTGCTGGAGGAATACTTGGCTGTCATATGGGCGAAGCGGACAATTAAGTAGTTTGTGGCGCTGTCAGCAGCTGCCAGGGCGAATCTCGTGGTTCATTCTTTAGCTGACGGCGCAGATCCCCCCACCCTGGCCAGCGGCGCCCCTCCACTTGTTTGTTGTTTATAGCCTGATACCCGCTGCGCGTAATCTTAACCACAATCAAATGTTAAACAAAATGCCTCCGGCCGACTGCACAGCGGGTGCCTTTCAGCAATAACAATAACAACAGCAGCGGCAACAAAAGTGACAACACAGAGAGAGAGAGAGAGAGAGAGAGAGAGAGAGAGTAGCAGTGTGGGAGTGTAGGCTGAGGGAGGGTCGACTTGTCACACCTTCAATGGCAATGAGTATGCAAATCTGCGAGAACATCCTCCACGCATTTAGTTAATTTTGCATGCGCGGCAAAAGGACAACAATTTAATTTCCCAAAGCCATAAAAACCAAATAAAAATGTTTTCTCTTCCTTTTCATGTTTAGCTTCTCTTTCTTTGTTATTTTTGTTTTTTTTTTTTTTTTTTTTTTTTGTCAATTGCTGCAGAAATTTCGTGTCGACTGTGCCTGCCGAAGCGCGCGCAAACTGACAGCCGTCGCTGCCAATGACAGCCGGCTCAAACCAGGCCAGCCACCCGGGCCCCCAGCCACACCCACGCAGTGACGCAGTGTCATCCCCTTGTTGCTCGTGGCAGGGGCTGAGCGGACGGAGCTGGCGACGCATCCTGTTGACGCCTGCGACTGGCTGACTGGCGTTGGCTGTTGCCTTTTTGGCTGCCAACAGCGCGTTTTTCTTTCTTTTTTTTTTCTTTTTTTGACTATTCATGAAACGAAGCGCCCAACCACCCCCACAGCTGCAACCCTCTCGCGCATAAATCACGGCAACAGCGACAAAACTCAACGCATGCAAATCCATTCGAAAAATAAACGAATTTCGGGAGTAGCTTTGACTTTGTCACCGCATTACGAGCCACGACGGGGGCAGGTGTGTGCGTGCGCGTGTGCGTGTGCGTGTGTGTGCGTGTGGGTGTGGGTGGGCAACACCCAGCGAATTGAAATGCAATTTGCTTTGAGTGCACATAAAAGTCACATAAACAAATTCAACTAGACTTTGTAGCTGTAACAGTTAGTGAGGGCTTGGGGCTTGGGGCTTGAGGCTTGAGCTGAGCTAAGCGCTCGGCAATCAGAGCCTTTGGCTTGGGGTTTGATCTGTGACAATCAAGGCTAAAGCCCCGACACTTTTTGTACTTAGGCAGCGAAGTTAGTCGTCTCGGTGGGTCTTGCGGTCAAACCAAGTTTGGCAATCAAAGGCTTAGCCCAGCCGCAACGAACGTGCGTAATTTGGCAATTGTTAGAAGCCCTCCGCCCCCATTCCCCTGTCTAATCACAGGCCGCAAGCCATGTCAGCCCACCCGCAGCCCAACACGGCTGGCCTAAGCGCATATTGACAGACAATCAACCACTTGAAAAAGCATACGGCCAAATCAAAGCCACAAGACAAGTTATCACAGCTTTTCATTATGAAGCATTTAAGCAGAGACCAAAGCCCAAAGCCCAACAAGGCCCCAACCCCAAGACCGGGGCCCGGCACCGTAAGCCGACAAACCAAAAATCCGTAGCCCAGAGCTGAAACGTTACCGAAACCGAAACCGAAACCGACACCGTAACCGAGACCTAAACCGAAACCGAAACCGTAGCGAAGCGAAACGAAACGAACGTCACCCCGTGCTCGCCCCCCCTTGCGGTTGCTCTCGCAGGGGTTGATAGCTAACGGACTTAAGCTTTCTTTTCTATATTTCAATACCCTATATACGACTGGCATTACAGGGTGTTACCAGCCACTTTGCATGCCTAGATCAATGTCTGAGCTGTGAATAAAACTGAGCAAAGGAGCAGAGACTAAATCAGTTTTGGGAAATTGATATGAAAGCATGAAACTGGCTGCAGGGTAACTGCCCGTCCAGCATGTTCAACTAGATCACTCTTATTGGTTTCACTTGTAATTTGTTGTTGTTGTTGTTGTTTTTTTTTCTTGTTCTTGACTGGTCGCTCGCAAATTAAATTAGATGCTTAATATGCAGCGAACGTTTCATTTGTTTTGCGGCTAGAAAATCAACGTGGAAAATTAGGCAAACAAACAGACGGCCAAACGGTAGCTGGAAAAAGCGACTGGACGGGGGCGGCTGGGAAGCCGGCGAGGATGGGTTGGAGTTCTAGGAGTGTATTGATAGGAAATGCCCAGGGCAAGCCAACGGCCTGCGCTCAGTCACAGATACAGGCGGACGGACGGACGGATGGACGGACGGACGAACGGACGAACGGATTTTGTGGGCCTCGCCCACAGCTTAACCTCTAATGAGGCGCATTACTTTTGTTTGGCTACACAGCCAACAGAATCGCATCGGCTGTGGGCGTGGCTGGGCAGAGATTTGAAATCATTATCCCGTTAAAACTAATCTTATTCGTCTCTGGCATTTTCTTATTCTGGTCGAACGACGAGTCGGACGGCTTTTTGCCTAATTTTGTACAAACACTCGCTGCCCTCTAAGCAAATAGCAATTGGCCGCTCGCATTGCATTTTAAGCGAAAGCTCGCTACAATCTCCATTCTCTATTTGCAATTGCAGGAGGCCAAATTGAAATTCGCATATGCCGGAGACAGCCAGCCATATGCTAAGCCCAGGGACTTCACAGCAGCTGAGAAATGTAAGCGAGAGAGAATGGAGATTTCATTATGTTTAAGTTAAGCAAATGAATTCAAGTTTTTTTCTTTTATTTCGCAAAATTCTGAAATGAATTTATAATAAGTTTGTAAACAAATCAATTTGAATACATTGTATGAATGTGAATCGAGAGTTGGGATCTTATTGAGCTTGAGCATATTTATATTAAATTCACTTATGATTTAATCTCGAGATAGCTATTAATGTATTCAAGTTTTGCTCATCAAATCAGGCTCAAATTATTATTTACTGTCTGAGAACGAATCGTATTTGAGCGAGCTACAATCTCTTAGTGAAGAGCCAAATGTAGAAAAATTGTTTTGATCAAGTTTTTAAAAGAAAGTTTTTGGATTTATATTTTTCATAATGAATAAGTTGAGTTTGAAGTACTCAAAATTTGCTTAAATACTCGCAAAGTATTATAATTTGTTGTCAAATTAATAAGAATTTTGGCATATAATTGCAAAATCAAATCAATTGATCTCTTCACAGTCTGCTTAAGCTTAAAAAAACCATGTAGGCAATATTTTAGGCAGATTTGATCATAATGATGAATAAAAAAAAATATATATTCATATATATATATATATATATATATCTACAGGAAAAGTTTCTAATATATATCAAAAGAGACATATATACATAGTCATATATATAGGGTTTGCTGCTGTGTCTATCTAGAATTTGAAAGTTGACTACGATTGAGTGTGTTTTAAATGGCAATAAATTCGAGCTGCTGTGAATCGAGGGAATTCTGCAACATTTGCCACCTACTTCATGCTTGGCGAAGCCAAATGGATGGCGATAGTCAAGTCAAGTCAAGCCAAGCCAAGCCAAGCCAAGCCAAGCCAAGCCAAGCCCCGCCCTGCCTCGGCGTCGGCGTCGGCAGTCGCTCTGGTCCTGGTCCTGGTCCTGGCTCAGGCCCGCAGAGCAATAACTAACTCGAACTTTTGTTTAAGATACATTTTGAAAGGCAGCAGCTGCTGGCCGCAAATTGACCTTAGCCATGGTCCATGCCAGGCTGGCCGAATGGCCGAATAGCTGGCCAGTCATATGCAAATTTGTTGATTGCTCCAGCTACAGTTCCAGGAGCCGCAGACAGAGACAGCCAGAGACAGCAAGAGACAGCGAGAGACAGTCGGAGCATCTAGCCATGTTCAACTGGTCAACCACAAGACGAAATGCGGTAGAAAACCACACAATAAATGGGCATAAATTACAAAACATGATGAAACCCCCAATGGGATGCAGACGTAGCAGCTGAGTAGATGCTGCTGCTGCTGCTCCAGAGGCAGCGAGGTAGACGGAGCCGGAGCGGGAATGGGAATGGCAACGCGGCCATAAGGATGTGAGCTGTGATTGTTGCAGATATTGATAATTTCGTGGACTCGAACTGAACCACTGACTAACTGATTGAATGACTGACTGGCCAACTGCCTGACTGGCTGACTGTGTGGCGCCATCGAGTGCTGCGTTGCCACTTGAATTTTTGATTTAACAAAAGTCTCATTTGTAAAACGGTCAAAACTTTGCCAAGCAGCAGCCGCAGCAACTGCCGCAAAATTCAAATAATGCAACCAACTGATCTAGTCAGGTGTGCCCAACTATATAGCTACCCTGTTGAGCTTAGCTTCGATCGATCAGCTTCTTGCTTGGCTTGAGTGGCGCATAGTTTCATTAATATTCCAAGTTTTAATAAGCGATAATTATCGATTTCAAGACTCATGGCGAAGCGATTGCAAATCGAAAAGAAATTTCACATGATAACGCACAAATCTACCCAACTACTCTCAGCAGGCAAGCTGCTCAGCTCTCAATGTGCAATACAAAACACTGACAAAGCAAATGCTCAAAATCGATACTTGGCGATATAGTTTACGAGCGCAAACTAATTAGAAGGTCTTGAGCAACATTAAAATTTTATATGCATATGATGAGCACAAATCTAAATAATAAGCCTCGGCCTGCAGCAAAACTTTTTAAAGGGGAACATTTTAAAATCAATATTAATCGACTTAGTAATTGCCTTGTATAAAATTGCCTAGAAATTAAAATAAATTAAAAAGCCATTGATAGTTTGCGATAACTTAAATTTAATTGAATTTAAATGATATGAAGATATCAACAAATCAATTTCAATTTTATTTATTTGGCTTATGCTCAAAACATCTTAAAATCGATACCTATCGATTTTTGTTAAAGCCTTGAATCGACCTGGTTTTCGCACATGAAATTATTGAACTGATTGGGAGCACATCGATTCCTCATTAGCGTAATGACAACAAATACAGGGTATACACATATAAGAAAGCAAAAGGTAGCCGTGCTCCGCAAAGAGGGGAGCTGAGGGAGGGGGGGAGGCCTAGGCAGCTGTTGCTGCTGCCGCTGCAGAAAAAGCCGAAGCGGAGGCCGCAAACTTTTGCACAACAACTGGGCAACAATAATAATGTCACGTTTATCGTGTGCAGCTAATTACTAACAAAAAGATAGTTTGTAATCCTACACAGAGCCCCCAGTTAGCCAGTGAGCCAGTCGGCCGGCCAGGCCGAGAGCGAGAGCGAGAGAGAAGAGAGAGAGCGAGCCAGCCGAGCGTGGCCAAAAGTGCCCCTAGGACAACCAAACAACCAAGTTACAGCAACAGCAGCAACAACAACGATGCTGATAATGTTGCTGTTGTTGCTGTTGTTGTTGCTGTTGCTGATGAGGACCAGTAGCTGTTTGTCCGTTTTGTTCGCTTGTTTCTCAATGTTGGTTAGTTTTGCCTGCCGAAAACTTCTGCTTGGCCCAAAACATGTGCAAAAATCTTTGGCAACGAGTTTGCTGCGCATTAGCACACGCCTGAATTTCTTGGCTAAACACAACAGCAGCAGAGGCAGCAGCAACAACAATTGCCAACTTAGTTCATGCAAATCTGGCCACACCCACTCGCTGCGAGGGGAGCTGTGGCAGTTATGCTGGACCGGCCCAAAAAGTTTTTGCATATTGCCCAACAGCTGCGCCAACAGAGCCCACAGCACACACCCAGCAGAGCCCGCTTGCCCCAAACCCCAACCCACCGGCCAGCGCCAAGTTTGTAGCAAACTTGTGCAGCACACAAGTCGCATTAGGCGCATTACACTTGCCGCAGCCTGTGGCAAGCACACACACCCACAACTACACACATGCACCTACACTCAACAGCACAGCCAAGGCAAAATCTTAGTGCAACATTTTCTAGAAATGAATTCATTTATTTTTGTATAAATATAAATATTGATTTATATATGTATATATATATATATATATATAGATATATCTATATGTATATATATATATAGATATAAAGTTCAACGTTAGTACACAAAAAATGCGTATAAATATTCGTGTGTGTGTGTGTGTGCGCGTGTGTGCGTGTGTCGCTGTCGAATTTTGAGTTTGCATTTCTATTACATTAATTTCGAATATTTATTTCAATATTTTTTTGCAATATATTAACACAAACACACACACGCACACATACACTACTATGTGCGTTAGTTTTAGTTATAATAAAAAAAAGTGTATATATTTTTATATGTGTGAAAAGCTTTTGAGTTGCATTTTGAAAATTTAAAAAAAGTAATTTTTCTTTATATTTCACATTCTTTTCGATCTGAAATTTGAAGTAATTTGCTTCACTTATTTATTAAGAGTTTTGTAAATTTTTTCTAGTGTATCCAAAATATTGAGTTGGCAGCACTTTTCGTTTCCAATAATTATGATTAGGCAATAATTTAACAAAATATTCCGATTGTAATTGACACGGCAAAACGTAAACAAACACATCAACAATAATATTAACATTGGCCAAGTTCGATAAGCATATCGATTGGCATTATCGATAACAGACAATACTCTGCGACTGCAGTTCACTTTTCGCTTGAGCAAAACTTAATATCTCATCTCTCACTCTAAAAGCCCGCAGCTCGCTCACTATATAGCTTAATCTATAAATATATATAAATATATATATATATATATATATATATATATACATATATGACTATATATTATATATACATATATATATACATATATATATATATATTGATATTTGAATAACATTAAAGTAATATCGCTTTGCAATTGAGACTCTCATCGATGCACAGAAGTGAGACGAAGAAGCGAACGAACATTTTCGCTTGACTGTAAAAGCCAAAATATCAAGCATGGAACATGGGCACTCCAATGAAGGGTTTGGTTAATTTAGGATGGCCTGGACAAGGGACTGGGATAGGGACTGTGACTGTGACTGCGACTGAGACTGCATTCACTGGTGCGTCACCGTCAGATTCGAGCTGAACGAGAGCAGATCTGCCTGGTCGGGTTTGTCGCGCGTCGCATGGTAGGCCTCGCGTTCGCGATCCGGGAACTTGGTGGGCAGGTTGGGCGAGTGCAGATTCACCTTGGCCTCGAACCTCACCCCAGCCACCTCCACCTCGTAGTGCCCGGACAGCACGTACTCGTTGCTCACGGCCAGCTCTTGGCCCTGCTCATCAATGTTGCGTACAAAGCCCAAGCAGACCTGCTTCTCGAACGTATACCCATATCCGGTGGTCGTCGTCATTCCCACATAGACGCCATCCCGATAGATGGGCTCACCGCCCCAGCACCACATGTCCACCTCGTGATCGTGATCGTTGAGCAGCAGCTGCACGTACATGCGTTTCACGCCCTCCTCCCGCTGCTTCAGCAGCGCGCGGCGTCCAATGAAGTCAATCGGTTTCTATCCAAGCACATGCAAAGGGATTACATTAACAAAGACTTCATATATGATTTCCCTCCCTCTCTCTCTCGCTCTCTCTGTGTCCACTTACATTGAACTTTACACGCCAGCTGCGTCCGCACTCCAGCGGCGTCGTAAACGTATCCAAGTCCTGACCCCAGAACGCATAAAACTTTTCGATGCGCAACGCCCTGGTCGCATAGTAACCTAGGCACACACACACAGAAAGGGAGTTGAGCATGGCAACATTTTGATTTTCGTATTTCGGAGCTTACCCGCGTGCTGGATTTGGTACTTCTGGCCCGCCTGGTGCAGCCGCGAGTAGACGTGCAGCGCATACTCGTTGGGTATGTAGAGCACATAGCCCAGCTCGCCGGTGTGGGTGATGTTCAGGACGCGTATGCCATCAGCGAGGCCCACATCGAGTTCCTGTCGAAGGCAAGCAGTTGCAGAGAATGATTGAAATACGTGTGTGATTGATTGAGTGACCAATTAACATGAGATTGATTGATGGACTGACAGACTGACCAATTGACATTACGAGTGTGCAGTTGGCTGAGTTGTAAGTACATCAAGCAATGTGATTGACTGATTGATTGGCTGGGAATATGATTAAGTCAAATGACTGACAAGCTGAGACACTGATTGATTGGCCAATTGACATGAGATCGATCGAATTACCTTCTAAATGACTAAAACACTCATAGATTGATTGATTGACTGAATGATGGCACGATTGAAAAGATTTGTTAAATGACTGAACCAATTTGATTAGATTGATCCAGCTGATGGTTCGACTGGCTAATGGATAACTGATTATTTAACTAAGATACTTAGTGATTGACTGACTGATTGATTGACATGGCTTAGCTGCGAGAGACAGAGAGAGTTTCAATAAATATTATCTCATGTTCACAGTTAGGGATGAGAATGCATTTCAAACGGGTTTTACCATAGCTGAAAATCCATTGAGAAATGTTTTCAATCGACTCAAGAGAAACCGATTTTCCAAATAGAAAACTAAATTTAGCAAAAGCAAAAAAAAAGATAACTGAGTTGGCCAGGCATTTGGAATGAGCAAAGGCAAGGACAATGCCAGATAGTCCAGAGATTGAAACAAGAGAAATTAGTCATACATCAAGTAATCCAACGAGCAGCCACTGGTGCAGCCCGGTCCACTTGCCGCTTGCGCTTACCTTGTATGTGAAGAAGGGGAAGCTCTTGGCCGTGAGATCTGTGTCGGTCAGCTCCGAGAGCAGGATGCGCGAATAGGGTCCCAGTATGCAGATCGCGGTGTACATCGAAGTGACGTCCGCCACGTTGACCTTGGCGCGCAGATGCTCGGGCATGTGCTTTCGGATCCAGCTCATGGATCTGGTCTGCTGTATAGTCGGAGCAATCATCATGTAGCTGCAAAGGAAATAGGATCAGTTCGACTGCAGTTCAACTTTGCTACTCGCCACCTACTGGCGCTCGGAGAGACGCGCTAGGGAGCAATCGTTCTCGTAGCCACCGTTGTGGTTCTGCATGCCCGTGTGGATGATGGAGCCGACGGCGACATCGACATCGTTCGAGCAGAGATACTGCAGCAGGTCAACCACCTCAGTGCCCTTCGACCAGAAGTCGTATTTCGTGAAGGAGCTGTAGTCGGCAATGCCGATGCGTTCACGACAGGCGCGATACTCCGTGGCCACATGATCGAACCACGGCGGCTTGCCAAAGGTGCGCGTCTGCGAGATGCGAAAGCGCGGCAGCCCAAACTCATCTGTGGACCAAGGACGGAAGGATTAGTGCATGATGCAGATATAGAAATGTGGATGGATGCACCTTGCTTATCGTTTGCGTCAAAATAGTTGGGTCGCTCGTAGCCCATCGATTGGCCGAAGACAGCGCCCGCTTCCTTCAGCTGGGGATAGATGGGCGACATGCGAAGATTGCGACCCGTTTGAAACTCATCGAAGGGATAGTTGATCTCGAAGTGTTTGCCGGGCGCCTCCTTGCAGCGATCCCTGAGGAACTTGCGATTGTTGTGCAGGCCCAGGAAGCGATTGATGTCCAGTATGTGCAGATCCAGATATGTGGAGCCCTTCGTGATGAGATCGGTGAGCACACGGCCAATGCCACCAGAGGCGGAGACGCCCATCGTCTTATTGCCCGCAGCCACGTAATAGTTTTGTATCTCGGGCGCCTCGCCCAATATCCACTTGCAGTCTGGCGAGAAGACCTGCAGCGAGTTGGTCAAACGATCCAACGATGCGTCTCGGAACGAGGGCACACGATGCAGCAGTGCGTCGAGCAGCTCATGGAAGTGATCCCAGTCTGGTGGATATTGACGCGCCTTCTGCGACAACGGTATGACGCCGTCCTCGTACACCATCTTCGCCTCGCGCTCGTAGCCCCCGGCGAGAATGTGACCCTCGCATTCGCGAAAGAAGATGCGCCCATCGAAGTCGCGCACGAATGGTGTGTTCGGATCGAGCTGGGCAATCGGCTTCGTGTGCAGATAATGATGCTCCACGGCCTTAAGCGGCACCTTCACGACCGGCTTTGACAATGTGCCCACCTCTCGCGCCCAGAATCCAGTGCAATTGACAAAGTACTCGCAGCTGACGTCGCCGGAGGTGGTTTCCACATGCGACACCTTGCCGTGCTCGCTGTGTATCTTCTTGACCGCACAGTGCTCCACGATGCGGACGCCCAGGCGACGCGCCTCGTCAATGAACGATTGACAGACCAAATGCGGATCACACACACCATCCTCCGGTATCCAGAGGCCGCCCTCGATGCCATCCAGCGAGAGCAGCGAGCAATGCTGCTGGCACTGCTCCGGCGTGAGTATCTCACAGTGCATGCCCCAGGCCACAGCCAGAGATTTCATGCGATGAAACGAGGTCATGCGATCGAAATTACGCGCTAGATTCAGGCTTCCCACCTGCTTCCAGCCGGTGGGCAGGCCACGATCCGTCAGTTGCTTGATCAAATCTATTGAATACTCGGCCAGCTTGAGTTCTGTGTAGCTCGGCTCAAAGCGTCCGGCCAAGCCACATGCGCTCCACGGCAACTCACCGCCAACGCCATCCTGTTCGATCAGTAGCGTCTCGGCGCCCCAGCCTTGCAGACCGAGATGATAGGCTACTGAGGCACCCGTTATGCCACCGCCGCAGATGACGACGCGCGCCTGCGTCGGCACTTTGCCGGCCAGCTTCTCGTTGGGATCGACAGCTTCGTGAGGCTGAAATTTGCGTTTACTCAATACCTGTTCATCGGCAGCATCTGCCGCATGGCCCGTCGCGGTGCTCAGCAATCGTAGGCCCAGATGCTGTCTATGCAACTGATTTACGTTCACTCCGCTGCTGGCGGCATATTGGCAACATGCAACGCCACGGAGTAGTTTATGCATAGTTCTTCGCTTTTGTTGTCTTCGGTTGCTTATTGTTCTCAATACGGTATTAATAATCCTTTGTTGTTGTTATTGTCCCGTGCTCAGTTTATGGTAATTAGCGCAGCATCGGATATATCGATAATTTGTTGACCAGCCGCCACAAAAAAACAGCTGTTGCCAGGGCTGGGTACGCCACCCACACTGGGTATCGATACTTGAACGAACGTTAAAAATTCAACTCGGTTTTTGTATGTATGTTAAATCAATTGTTATGCAATTTATTTATACGCTATGTAAATATAATTTGTTCACAACTGTTATATAATTATTTTGTTTTTTTCTGTGTTTTTTGTATTTTATTCTTTTTTTGTTTTGTTCATTAAGTTTTTGATTTTAAAGCAGTTGCTTTCAACAATTGTTTACCTCACGATCAATCGAATCGAAACGAAACGAATCAATCAATCAATCATTTCTATATAATTCACACGATTTTGGTTTATATGATTTGTTTTGTAATTGCAATTTGCGTTTAACTAAAACTACCACATAGACGACATAGATGCACGCTGGGTTTTGCCTTAAGATCGAACGATCTTAAAATTGTTAACAAATTTACAGACTTATATATTGTTATTACAATAATTACAATAAATGGAAAATGTTGTAACAGCTGACTGAATCATTCTTCTGAGAGAAAAAAATGCATACAACTCCTGCTGTTTCCGCTTTATGCGAATGTGCAATGGAGTAGGGGCAGTCAAGAAAACATATTTATATAAAAACTTAAAAAAAAAAAAAAACCTTGATTAAAATACCTCTTAATTTATTATAAAAACGGCGCACTCTAAAATTCGTCTTGCTTCTCGCTTACTTTAAATCGGATTAATCGTAATTTAATCATTTTTATTTATTATTAATTTTTTTTTTTGCCTTGATTAAATCTTTTAAGTAAGAAAAAGTGCGCTAAAACGTTTTTAAACACTTTTGCAGTTTATATATATTTTTTTATTCCTTTTTTTTTTCTTTTTTATCTGCTGTATTACATACTTTTCTCATTAGGTTTTTTTATGTTTAATTGCAGTTTTTTCATTAATAATTATAATAATCATGTTTCTTTTTTAATTAATTGCTATAAGTATAATTTATGTAAATACCTGCCTAACTGCGCATTTTAAACTTGATTTTTATTTGGTATTTTAGTGGTATTTTTGTTTGTTTGTATTTTAAATTTGTTGTTAGTTATTTTCTATATTGAATTTCGTATAAGTGTGTTAAAAACTATTTTGGCCTTATAGGGTAGACGACACTACACTACGCTACATATTGAAACATTTTTCATTTATCCTTTCGCTTGAGTCACCCTAACGAAACACAAAAAAAAGTCAACTACAAACACACGCACATATACATACATATGTGCATGTCCGCATGCATGTGCATTTGCTATTGCAGTTCTCTACTTATACAGTTAACGGTAAACGTATTTATTTATATACAAGTGTAAACAGCCAATAACAATGGCTGCCTTTATACATATATATATATATATATATATATATATAATTGTATATATATAATTGTGTTTGAAATGCTAAATGAACTAATTTTCGGTGTTTTGTTAACTTGTTTTTTTTTCTTTTGTTTTTAAAATGTTCTTATAATTTTTGTTTTGTTTTGAGCGAAGTTTGTTTGTGTGCAACAGTATTTTGCTTGTGTACAACTACACTGAGAGAAAGAACGGTTAGGGGGTGTGTGTATAAGTGGGAGCGGGTGGGCAGATAGCGGTTATATTCAATTTGTCTGAATGGAATGTTTGCGCAAGGCAGAGTAAAAGATTAAAAGACATAGAGTGAGTGAGAGAGAGAGAGAGAGATAGAGAGAGGGAGGGGGAGTACGAGCGAAAGCTGAGGACAAGAGAGAGCTTACAAGTATATACAACGTGTGTGTGTGTGTGTGTGACACTGAAGATGTAATTTATGTTGAGTGCAAAATATTTGCCTTGTTCACATTTGAGTAAATGTTTTCATATATGTATATGTATCTATATATATATATATATATATATATATATATATATATATATATATATATATATATATATATATATATATATATATATATATATATATATATATATATATATATATATATATATATGTATGTATGTATGTGTATATATTTTCTTTTATTGCAATATTTGATTTGATTTTATTTGATTCTTGTGATTTATTTGCATCTGCACAGCAGAGAGTTAAAAATTTCTTTGTTAACGTGTTTGCTGTAATTTATAATTATATATATATATATGTATATGTATATAATTTTTAATTTCATGTTTCATATCAATTTCAAACTAAGAAATTTTCTCATTTATTTATTTTTGTTTGGTTTTCCTCCTCGTTTGCTCTCGTTCATGCAATATGTAATGTACATTAAATTTCTGTTTTCTCATTTGTCCATGCAAATGTCTTTTGTAGTATGTGTTTTATGGTATGTATGTATATGTATTTGTATATATATATATATATATATATATATATATTGTTTCGTTTATAAAAAGGGGGAGAGATTTATCTTTAAGGTCTAACAAATTGGTTTTTAAATGCAGTTATTGACCTGAACATTCGTTAATTATATATTTGCAATTATTATTAATTATTCGATATACGTATATTTCATTATGTGTATGTATATGTGTGTATGTATGTTTGTTTATGCACATATATATATATAAATATATATATATATATATATATTTGTTAGATTGTAAAATAGTTAAACAATTTTGTTTTCGTATGGCTTGTGGCTTGTGTGTGTTTTCCGTGTATTTTCTATATATATTTTGTAATTTATGTTAAGTGTTTATTAATTTCTTTTTTACTTTTTTTTTTGTTTTTTAAATATATTTATTGCTTGCTGTATTTGTTGTTATTCTTTATCATCTTCGTCTTCGTTTATTATTTAAAATGGAATTTGATTAATTACAGTATTTGTTTTCCTCTATGTTTTCACTTCATCTCTTTAGTTTTCTGACGTCACAAAAATTACGAACTTTTCGCTGCTGTTGTTTGCTCTGGCGCAACGGATTTTTTAAACAATAAACAAATGAAAACTAAAAACAAAAAATAATAATGCAAAACGAAACATTATTTTCGTAGATTCTCTGTTCGGGTCGCGGCTGGGGAGGCTGGCTGGGAACCTTTTTTATCTTGCGCATAAATAAATTACTTTTAGCTTAGTTCGACTTACGCTTAGTTACAGTTTAGGTTTAATCATAGTCGTATGCTTAATACAAATTAAAAAAAAAAAAAATAATGTTGGGAAAAACTAATTGAAATTAATATTTATAATTAATTATATATATATAACAATAGGCAACAACACGAAGCAAAAAGGGGGCGTGGCAGCGCAACACATCTTTGCGGCTGCTGAATGGCAACTGTAACATATGAATGACTAACCAAGGGGGCGGCTTGTACAAATGTGTGTGTACAAGTGTGTGTGTGGTGTGTGTGTGTGGTGTGTATATCGTGTGTGTGTGTGTGCATTTGCATGAGGCACGGCTTGTCATGTGTGTGGCAAGTGCAACTTGCCTTCCACTTCTCACATTAATTGAACAAATTTGTCGCATGGTTTTTCTCCGAAAAAAAAAATCTGCTTAACTCCTGGGGCCTTGTCAAGGGCGCAGTTGAAGGAGGCTGGGAGGGGGCCTTCTACGGCTGAGTGGGTGGGTGGGGGTGTGTGTGTGTGTGTTGGCTTGTATTTATTTAATTATTTATTAGAAAAATCCGCAACGTTGGCTGGCTTCAGTGTTGGCTTAGCGCGTGCGTCGCCTGCGCGTCGCTGCAACAACAACAGCAGCAACGGCAACATCGCCGTCGAAGTCAGCTTGTCGCGGGCTGGGCAATTTTTATGACGTCTCTAAAAATCATACTTTAAACGTTTTCTCCCGCCGCTGCTGCTGCTGTTGCTGCTGCTGCTGTTGGTGGCTGCGGTGCGACTGTTGCTGCTGCTGCTGCTGAGCGCTGCCATTGGCCGCCAGCAGACTCATGGAGCCAGCGCTGCACAGGGCCGCAGCTGCGGCCGTTGCATCCTCGCAGGCATAGCTCGCAATGCGATGATCGCTGCGCGAGCGCTCGCGGTCGTGCGTGCGATGATGATGATGTTGCTGCTGTTGCTGCTGCTGCTGCTGCTGCTCACTGATTGCTGCGCCGTTGCGCTTGCTGCTGGCCGCCTGCTGCTGGGAGCGCCGATTGCCCAGACGCTTCAGCTCGTAGTCACGCGCATCTGCCACATCGAAGGTGGCGGCGCGCTGCTGTTTGCCATGCCGCGAGCTCTGCTGCGGCTGCTGATGCTGCTGCTGTGACTCGTATTGCTGCGGGCAATACTCGTCGTATTCATGCTCATCGCATAGATTCGCATTACATTGCTGCTGCTGCTGCTGCTGTTGCTGCTGTGCTCGATGCTTTTTGGGTGGCAGCGGTATGGGCGGCTGCGCCTGGGCTTGGGCTTGTGCTTGTGCTTGGGCTTGGGCTAGTGTCTGTGTGCTGGCTGAGGCTGCTGCCGCCGCTGCGTGCAGCGATGTTGCTGCTGTGGCCGTGCCCGTCGAACAGCTCGTGGCACGCCGCACAACATCAACACCGCCGCCGCAGCAGGCGCACTCCTACAATTCCGTCACAGAATACAAATCGCTGTTGGCGGCATGGCCCACAGCAGTGACAGCAGCAGCAGCACCGCCGCCGCCTCCGCCGCCACCGCCTGCGCTGCGCTTAAGCGAGCGATAGAAGAGCGCCTGCTGCTGCTGCTCTGCCAGCAGCTGTTGCTGATGATGCTGCTGCTGCTGCTGCTGCTTGCTGCTGGCGCCGCTCGACACAGTGCCGTGATAGTTGTTGTTGTGCTGCCGCTGTTGCTGGTAGTAGGCCGCCTGCTGCTGCTGCTGCTGTTGATGGTGGTAGGTACTGCTGTCGTAGGAGTGCTGCTTCTTCATGCTGCTGAGCATTAGCTGGCCTCCATACTGTTGCTGCTGCTGCTGCAGCTGCTGTTCGGCATAGCTGCGCGCATTGTCCAGCGTCTCGGCGCGACGCGGTCGCTCTCTCTCCCGCTCCCGCTCCCTCTCTCTATCCCGTTCTCTCTCCCTCTCCCGCTCCCGCTCTCGCTCCCTCTCGCGCTCCCTATCTCGTTCGCGCTCGTAGCCAAAGCTGGCCGTTTGCTGCTGCCGCAGACTCGCCGATTTGGGCGGCAGCGTCTGCATGTGATTCGCATTGCTCGCATCCCGCGAATTCTTGTGTCGATTCTTGGGCGGCAACGAGGGCGGCTGCTGCTGCTGTTGTTGTTGTTGCTGTTGCTGCGGCTGCGAGGCGAGCTGCAGCTTCTGTTGCGCCGCCGCCTGGGGCCGCTGCAGTGAGCGATACTGCCCCAGGGTGGCGGCGCACAGCGGCTGCGATGAGATCTTTGACTGCGAGGCGGGCGCGACGCCGTTGCCGGTGGGCGACTGCACCGGTATCTCCGGCAGCGGCTGATTGACTATGGACGCCGGATTCAGGGAGCGCTGCACGCGCGGCGCCGCCGTCGGCGCTGCCTGCTGCGACACTGCCGCTGCTGCCGTCGGATAGACGCCGCTGCTCTCAATGCTGTAGACGGCGGAGGGCGGCAAAATGTGTGTTGTCGGTGGATGATGATGTTGCTGCTGCTGTTGTTGTTGCTGCTGCTGCTGCTGCTGCAGCTGTTGCAGCGCGAGCAGCTGCTGTTGTTGCTGCTGCTGCAGCGCCAGCAACTGCTGCTGCTCCTTGGCATAGGAGCTGCCCACGCCCGTCGTGCCGGGTATTTCCGTAAAGGTGTTGACTATCTTTGGCTTGGGTGGCGGCGGAGGCGCGGGCTGTGGCTGCAATTGCTGCTGCTGCTGCGGTGGCGGCGGCGGTGGCGCCACCTGCTGCACCACCATCTGCATTTGCAGCTGCTGCTGCTGTTGCGAAGGCGGCGGCGGCTGCTGTAACGGCTGCACCGACTGCTGCTGCTGCTGCTGCTGCTGCTGGGTAGCTGCGCTGGGCACCAACATGTCCGTGGAGCCGCCCGCATAGACCTGCGGCATGCACTCCGCCTGCTGGCAGTAGTCCTTGGACACTGTGGCTATCGAGGGCGTCTTGGCGCTGCGCAGATTGGGCGAAGGCGAGGCGCCCTTTAGCGAGCCGCCGTAGCGGCCGACGTGGCGCAGCGTGGCGCACTTGTTGGCCGTGGCGGCGGCCACAATGTTCAGATTGTTGTTGCCGCGCACCGCCTTGGGCCCGATGCTGATGTACTTGGGATCGAAACGATTGAAGCTGTTGTTGGTGACATCGCGTGGATCCCGATCGTCGACCAGAACATCAACGTCCAGGCCATTCCCAGTTGACTTGCAAATGGCATTGGCCGTCTGGGCGGACAGCACCGAGCGTATGGAGCTGCCCGTGGAGCGTGGCAGCGTGGCCGATGCGAATATGTTCTTCAATGTGTTGCTGCTGCTGTGATGCTGTTGTTGTTGCTGTTGCAGCTGCTGCTGTAGTTGCTGTTGCTGCTGGTGCTGCTGCTGCTGCTGCTGATTGATGTTGCTGCTGTGCTGCGTGTTGTTGCTATTGCCTGCATACGTGCTGCAGGCAAGCGAATCTCAGTAGAAGTCGTTCGATTCGAGCGTCTTACACTGCTTGCTGAGCGTCGCATATTTGCCGTTGTTGGGCCCCGGCAAATACGACGCCGACTGTTGGTGGTGCGAGGGCAGCCGGCCCAGCGTATGATGGCCCGATCTGCAACAACACAACATAACGGTAAACATTATGAATAAGCGCCGTGAAAGGGAAGTCAACGCCAATGGCAAATGCAACAGTTGCTCAAATGACACGACACAGACAGCATTGGGGGTAGTCTAGTCTGGCGCAAGATGAGGCGTCAATGGGGATTACTGAATTGGTTAAGTGTTATGGGTTTCAATGGAACAGCTACTGCGGATAAATATATGAATATAAATATATATATGTATGTGTGTGTGTGTGTATATATACAATTTATAGCGATTACCCTTACACCTGCTACCTAAGCCTATGGTTACCTTTAGGTTCTATGCTCAGTTCTACTGCTCCCTGCAATCCAATCCAATCAGATCCCTCTTCACATGTATGTGTGTGTATGTGTGTGTGTGTGTGTGTATGCATTTAGGGAAACATTGAGTTTGTTTGTATCTTTATTATCTTAAAAACCTATGGCTTAAGACTAACCAAGACACGTGTGCTTAGGTTGTATGTAGAAGACGCCTCTACCTAGTGCTTAAATGTCTAATGGAGCGAAAATGTCTCAGCTTCTAGCACTAACAACTGGCACTATATCCATGAATGATACGGTATATACATATATATATATATATATATATATATATATATATATAAATTGCTAAGGCAAATATGGCAAAGTCTTTTTGTATTTTTCATATGCTTGGAAATGTTTAGCAATATGAATCTATGATCTATATATATATATATATATATATATAAAATATATATATATATATTATAAATATTTATATATATAAATTCATTTTGCTCTCCAAAGAGTCTCTATCTCTTGCCTGATTTTGTTCTCGCTTATAAAAATATATTTTATATATTTCTTCTGTGATATAGAGACTACCCCTAATGCTGGCTCATAGGTCGGGTGTGGGTGCGGTGCGGTGCGGTGCGTTGTCCATGTACGATATATTTATTGTGACTGTGACTACTGTGAACTACAATCGTATTTCGTATTTCGTATGTGTGTGTGTGCGTATGTGTGTCTCTCATGCAGCTAGCTGATGTTGGGCGTGTCCTAGTGCTGGGCAGTGGGCACACGACAGCAGCAAAATGAAATGAATATAAACAAAACAACACAGGCCCAATAAATAAGATAAGATAAATGAAAATAAAAGTAAATGAAATTAAATGAATTGAAATGAAATGTAAGTACAAACAATAAACACTGTCGCTAGCGGTATGCGCTTCTACTAAGACTAAGACTAAATCATAAAACGAAAATGAACGAAACGAAAAGAAAAAAAGAAAAGGAGAACAAAATTAAATTAAATTAAACTTCATGCCTTGTGCCATGCACCAAATCATAGCCGGGCGGCGGCGACGGCGAGCGGCGCCCCCCATTGGAGCGGCTCGAAAGGGATGTGGCCGCCGCCACCGCCACCGCCGCTGCCGTTGAGTTAGTTCTATGCTGTGTGTTGTTGTAGTGGTGGTGGTGGTGGTGGTGTTGTTGTTGTTGTTGTTGTTGATAGTTATAAGTTGCAGATGATGTATTGTTGTTGCTTGATTGTGATGATGGTGATGCCAACCCTTGTCGCAGACCCGCCGTGCCATTCCTGTACGGACCGACGCCGTTGCCGCCAGCCAAGCTGCCGCCGCTCGGCAACGTGCCCGTGTGTCCGCCAGCGCCCGCGCCCATGCCGCCGCCAGCGCCGCCGCCCATGGGCCCGCCGTGCGCCTGCTGATGGTGCAGCAGCGTGCGATTTATGGTGCCGGTGCTCATCGGCGCCGTTGGCGAAATGCTCGCACTCGGCGCATTCGAGGAGGAGAACAGCGGCGCCGTCTCCGACTTGTCGCCATCCATCGTGGGCCTGCAACACACAACAGAGATTCAGACAATTGGTCAACGGCAATTGGAAGAAGACCTACCGCTTGCTCAGATAGATCCAAGCGTGTGAGTCCGCATAGACAAGTATGGTTAGCAGAAAGGAGGTCAGCAGGCCGGCGACCATCATCAGGCTGAGGCCGAGCAAGCCGCCGCCGCACAGGCCATGCAATGCCTCCGCATAGTGTCGATCGATGGCCCGTCTGTCCAGCGTGGCCGACAGATTGGTGAGATTCAGTTTCGTCTCCTGCAGGTCGTTGTCCATGGCCTTAAGCGTGCGCTGTATGTCAATGCGCGGATACGTGTCCTGGCTCATGCTGCATTAGGAATATATTTTATATTTGTATTATTATATATTTATATTATATAAATTAGCTAATTATTTATTATATTATATAATATAATGCAAGTATTATGAAGCGAAAATTCATATAAATACGGGAATAATCACGATTTAGATAGAGACATGGATGCTAAAGGGCATTCTAAATGAAAAGTGAATGCGTTGAACTATTTAGGTTTATAGTAAATCTTAAACAGTATGAGATATTGTATCTATATACACATTTATCTGCCTTCAATATAATTACTTAATAGTTATGCAAATCGATTTCTTTACAAGATCAATTAATTGATATAATAATTAATAATAATTGATATTATAATAAATATGTTATAATTTAATTATTCCGTTGCATTTCCTTCATTATGACCTTTATACCTTTTAGTTGAAATTAATGAAGCTTCTTTAACTTTTAGAATATTGGACATCAATAATAATATTTTTGATGCTAGAGGGCATAATAAAATCTATAACTCATTCCAAATAGTATGAATAGTATTTGTCGTCTGCCTATCAGTCAGTTAGCTCTATAATCGGTTTCTTTTATGTTAATGCTTAATTTTATATTATCAATTAATTCAAATAATTATAATAATAATATAAACTAATCTTTCAGTAATTATTGCTTTATTTATTGCATTCCCTTCATTACTATTTTTATGCCTTTTATATATATTACTGATTCTTGTGCAACTTTAAAAAGACTTGGTCACCAAAAATACGGATTTTGATAGAGGGCATAATAAAACTATTACAAGACGCGTATGCGTTCAGCTATAGAGCTATATATCATATATATCATATATCATGCTAAATAGTACGAATAGTGGTATCCATGTACAAATTTGTCCGCCTATCAGCAGTTGGTTAACTTGCAAGCTAGTCTTAGTCTTATATGTTTACTTTTACAAGTTCAATTAATTGACATTATTTTAACTATTCTTTCAGCAGTTAATATTTTTATTTTATTTTTTTTTTATTGCTTTCCCTTCATTATGATTCTTATACTTTTCATATGACATAACATGAGCAGTGCTCTATCTATGCACACATTTCACAGTCTGCCTGCCCTTTATGTAATCTGTCTGTTAAAGTTAACATCTTGTGTTAGCTTAACAAATCTAGGCAGTGACGTGCGAACGCCTTATCAGTTAGCTAAAGTCTTTCTAACCCGGAGCAATATTAGCTCTATATACATATATATATATATATATATAACATTGATCAAGTCTCCCCCTCTCCCTCTCCCTCTCCCTCTCCCGCGGCAGCTGTGTGTTTTAGCCAATGCTCTAGTCGTATTTACCGTTGCATCATTTCAACGCTCTCGCGTGCACGTTCCACCAGATCGCGGGACTCGTTGAGGCGCAGTATGAAGCGATTGCGCAGTGTGCCACAGTTCAGGAAGTAGACATAGGGACTGCGCTGTGAGTTCGAAAGCGAAGAGGAGCATTAAGAAATATATTCACATTGGCTGAGGCTAATGGATGGCTTACCATGCCCACCTGGCGGCACATGTACTCGTGTGGACGCATACAAAAGTCGCCGGCTGCCACGCTGGAGGCCAAGTAGATGCCAGCCAGCAGCCAGCAGATGATGATGCAGAAGAGCCCCGAGACACTGAAGAAGATTAGCGTGCAGCGCGAGCGGCGGGCTACACCAATGACCAGGACAGTGCAGAGGAAGAGCAGCAGCGTGAGGAAGGCCAATGTGGCGGGCCAGCGTATCGATTCATAAAGGTCGCCCAGCTACAGAAAGACAGACAGAGAGAGAGAGAGAGAGAGAGAGAGAGACAGAGAGAGAGAGACAGAGAGAGAGAGACATCAGTGAAAGCTCTTTAAAGCTGACTGCACGAAACCCACATGAAGTATGCCCATCAACGAGGTCTCGTTCTCGCTGCCCTTGGTCTTCATGAAGTAGAGCACCATGTTGTCCAGCGAGGTGACCGCGCGTGAGGTGTTCTCCCGCACCAGGCGCGACGTCTCAATGAGCAGCATAACAGCGGTCTGATTGTATTGCGGCTTCTCCACCATGTCCTGCACCTTGTGCGATGCCATTTTCGTTTCGAGATCGCGCTTAATGGTTTCAGTCTGCCAATGAGAGAAGGAAGAGAATGAGATAAAATTAGATATGATTACAAAGAGAGAGAGACTGGGGGATAAAGTTGGAATAGAATCATATATGATGTGAGTAAAAATTAAGCTCAAGATAATAGAGAGAGAGAGAGAGGAAATGGATTAAAATAAAACTAAAGTATTTATGGAATGAGTGTAGAAAGAGAGACCGAGGAATAAAGTGAAAGGAGAGTATTATCATATGGGATGGGTGTAAAAGACCTAGCCCCGCATATAAGTGGGGTTGGGCCGGGCAGCAAATGGAGATAAAGTTTCATATATAGAATATGGTACTGATAAGTGAATAATGACTAGCTAACTGAGTGAGTTAATGATTGACTGTTCGATTGGGAAGCAATTGGCTGAGTTATTGACTTACTGATAGCAGGCGAAACGAATGAATATTGACTGATTCACTCATTGACTCATTGAATATGACTGGGTATTCAATGGAAATAATAACTGATTGACTGATGCCAGAGCAACTGCTGGGTTGACTCTCTGATTGATTCACTGACAGGCCTCACATACTGCTAACTTAACTGAAACTTGAAGCACGTATCACACGCCTTCAATCATCGCTTTAAGACGTTGCCTGCAAACAGTTTGGCAGCTATGCATATGCTATGCGCTTAGAATTCCCCTGTTGGCCATATAGATTATGAAGTGAAGTTGGGCAATGTGTAAAATGTTTTAACTTGAGGGAGAGAGCGAGCTGACCCGATTGAAGCTGAGCTGAATATGGCCTAACCGAGCGAAGGCGGCTAAGCCAACTCGAACCCTCCAGCAAGTTGAAGTAATATGCCTAGATTAAAGCTGTTTACGGCAGCTGAATGTTGTCGCCGGTGATTATAAATGCGATATCCAGCGACAACTACCACCGAAAAGCCATAGTTGAGCTGGGTTTGTGTGTTGGTGGCTCGGCTTTGGATTCGGGTTCGGGTTGTTTGCTGTTTGTTGTCCATTACTTAAGTTGTGACTCACGGCCGCAGCAGGTGAGAGCAGTTCAAAAGTTAATGACCAAAAATGGGCAAAGGGAAAGCTCCCCCAAAGGACGCGCACAGAGGCAGACAGACAGAAGAGCGAACGGACGAAGGGACGAAGAGACATGCAGCTGGCAAACAGGAACAAAGGACGCAAACGTTGCACATAAATATAGTAGTTTTTTTTTCTTTTTTTTTGTAGCTTTGCTCGTAATGCTTTTGCTTCCGCACTTGTGCAAGGATTTAAGTACACACGGCTAAAGCGAAAGAAAGAGCCGAGATGGGCACGGGAAGGGCAGAACAGGCGGGACAGGACAGGGCAGGCCAGAGCGACAGACATGGCAACGCGTGACAGGGCGTAGGGTCGAGCACTTGCCTAAAAGCAGAGCCATGGAAGACGCACGCACAGGGCTACCCAGAAGCCAAAGACACCCGCCCACCCTCCTGTCTGGCAGAGCAACTCACATGAGTGCGTGTGTGAGAGTGTGTGTGAGAGAGTGTGTGTGTGTGTGTGTGTTTAGTCTTGTGCCTAGATAATTAATAGCGTTTTACTCAAGGGCCAAGCAATGCCAGCCATCTGTTTGGGCCACAGCATCATCTTGTCCGCACCTAACAGCCCAGCCCACTGCCGCGTCCTGCGCGCTCGCCTCTGCATTCACTTTTAGCTCGACTCGCTCTCTTAACCTTTTGCCTTATCGGCTTCTTTTATGTGCGTGTACATATATAAATATATATAGCAGCGTCTGTACGCTGACAAAGTTTATGAATAGAGCAAATGCCAGCGCTTTGCCACAACGTATCCTGGCCAAAGATGCGACAGATGCGAGATATGCAAGGCAAGGGCTTCAGTCAGGGGCGGCCGCGGAGCGCCTTCAAAGTGAATCAGGGACAAGTGTTTGTCATATCCTCTTCCATAATCAAGGCTAGGCAAATGCATTTATCGATAAACACATTTTATTCGCAGCGTCATTTTAAGGGAAATAGAAATTTGATTTCATATTGCTGATTGTGTCAAGTCTGGCAACGCCTGCATAAATACAGAAAACGTTGCCTACTTTTTGGGGCTTATGCAGTCGCATGACAGAGACGGCACATCTATAAATCTCTCTGTATTTCTATATCTATATCTTTATATAATCTTTATTTCTATATATATATATATATCTCTAAATAGCCAGAACAAAGACATATGCAAGAAATATTGTCCGCAGATATCGAATATCTCGCAAGTGGAAGGTAATTGAAATATGCAAATGTTTGCATTTACTTTGTGCGAATTATGGCATTTTTCTTACATACGACGGATAAGCCACGTTTCCTAATCATACGTAACGTCAAATTCAACGGAAACGAAACGAACAAAAAAAAAACACACTTGGCCACTCGAATTTCTGCGCAACGTAATCGATCTCAGTAAATTGCAGCCTTTGCCAAAGAGGAACTTTAGCCCTAGCTGTGTTTGGGTATGCGGAGCTTCGATTCGCCTGTCACCTGGTTTGGCCATCATGAATAATTATGAAGTGAACTACAAATAATTTAGCAGCTTATTGCAACACATGAGAGCCACATGAGCCAATGAGAATGAGCTCAAGTTGATTGGCCTGAAATGTTGAATACTGTGTAGGTGGCTTATTTAATGAGCTCTACTTTTCATATTGGATCAAAGGGCACAGAGAAACGCCACATAATCCGAATGTAGAATAAAGATATATATAATAAAGATATATAATAACTGTTCACACACGGTTCTTATAGCAAATGAAATATGATACTAAGGCATTTCTAAAACCCTGACCACATATGAAGAAATTGTCAAAGTCAGGTATTTTTTGCTTGAATAAGCACGATTAACAGTCGACTCAATTGAGTCTCTTCAAATGGAAAAATTGAATAGATATTTTGTTATTAAAGCATACATCTAGCACATTCTTAAAGCTTTTTCGAATTCATATTTTCGTTAAGACATATAGATCCAAAACGAGTGTGGACAAAAGCAACTTATTGAATTATGATTTCATTAGATTCAATTTTCCGCTATTTCTATAATACGAATTCCACATGAAGCGCACTTGGATAGCGAACATATGAGATCATAGTGAGCGCGACGTTTCCGCTCAGACAGCTCGAGCTGCACTTGCTGCTGCTCAGAGGGATAATCGCTTCATAAAGACTAATTTCAAATGACTTAACAACATTTAATAAAAAAGTCAATAATTCCTCTATTTAATTTAATTGAAATTTAAAAGGTGAATTTAATAGCAGAAATTTAGTGGGCAAAGTTTTTCACAAGTTGAAGCTTAACTCAATGTTGACTTCTTCTCCAAGGAGCATGCAGCAAAGCGAAAAAAAAATAGTTTTCAACAAATTGTAAAGTAGATAGGTTTATATGTATATATATAAATATATATATATTTATAAATACATATTTATATAAAAATATACAAATGTATGTGTGATTTTCCATTATGCTTTTCGTTGAAACTTTTACTTTGTAGTGAAACTTTTTTTGGGCGTTACTTACCTCTTGTTTAAGATTGAGCACAAGACTCTCCACCTTCCTGCCGGAGCTGAAGGCCTGCAGCAGACCGTTGTGAAAATCATCGTTGCCATATAAACCTGGAATGGAATATTTAAACAGATATGAAAGCGGCGTCTTAAAGATATTGAAAATACCCACAGATTGAATTTCTAATTAAAAAAAAGTTGTACGTTCGAGAAGCCCTATTTCGACTATTTTCAAATCATGTGCTTGAAGCATTTTTGCGGCCAAAGTCCAGCTATACAGCGCCCAGTTGAAGTCCAGTCTGTTTTATGTTGTATATACACACAGAGAAGTCTCTGACTCTCCTCATTAGCTGAGAATATAAAACTGAAACAACTCAGCTGCTGAAGACAAGAGCACACAAGTCGGCTATATACTTGGGAATGGGCTTAAATTCACTGAGAAGAAACTAACTGTAGGGTCTGAGCTGCAAAAGGATGTAAGTGAGAAAGGAGTTAGAAATTTAGAATTTCTCTATATCTCTCTCTATCGCTCTCTTTCTTGCTGTCTATAAGTTATAAGTATATATTAGAAGATAATATTAGCAGAAGTACATATGCATAGATATGTCTTAGCTTTCCTTTCTCTCTCTCTCTCTCTGTCTCTACCTTCTCATCTCTTGTCCTCCTTCCACCACAACCTCCTGCTATATCTATATAAGTATTTGATAATATAAGATATTAGTATTTCTTTGACTACATTATCTCATTCTCTCTCTTTCTTTTTCTTCCTATATTTTCTTCCCCGTCCTGTCTCCTCCCTTTTTCTGTCCCATCAAACTATCTCTCTCGGTCTCTCTGTGCATAATAGCTCTAATTATGCAAACTCTTTGTCTATTTGCCGCCTTAGCCTCTGCGCGACCGCATTTGCTGAGCCACAAGAGCAATGCTCGCGCTGGACACATTTTTGAGTCAATTAAGAGCGCTAATTAAATTATTATTATTATTATTTTGTCTCTCTCTCTTAATTTTGTCTTTATTGTTCGCGGAGGCTGCATTATATTGTTGTTGGGGGCCTCGACTCGACTCGACTGACTGAAATTGACTTGGGGCATTACCTTTGGCACTTTGACACAGTTTGCTTCGAAATGGGCAAATTAAGTTCGCCGACTTTTGGTTTTTGGTTTGGATTGTAATTTTTTTATATATTCAGGCACGTCACTTGGCGCGACTCGGGCGGCGATCGCTCGCCCATAAATCTAGATACGTGCCAAAGCCAGAGCCGCTCACGTAATGGAGCAATGCAACGGGCGTCGTCATCGTCGTCGGCTCTTGGCTCTTGTTTTGGCTAATTGCCAAGTTAAACACGCGACCGCTACGTGCATTTGGCCTTTTTGGGCGTGGCCCGTGTGGGGCGGGCAGGCGGGTGACGACGGGATTTTGGCATGGATTTATATAAAACGACAACGGGTTCAATGCACCCGACCCGACCTGAGCCGGCACTTACCTAGTCCAATGGCCGCACAGGTCATCAGCGTTATGATGACCAGCGAACAGCTCTGGCAGCGCTGAGCACTCGGCTTGCGTTGCTTGCGATCGCAGCAACGCGTCAGAAGATACAGCAGCAAGCCGAGCAGCGAGAGTATCAACAGACCGGCAGGTATGGAAGCCAGAATACCCAGACTCTATAAAGAAATACACAGAGAGAGAAACATTTTAGAAATTTTTAAAACTGTCTCCACATTGATATATTTGCAATTGATAAAATAAAATAGGTTGTGGTCTTACATACTCCATTCACTATTAACGATAAATAAAAATCGATTGAATATTTTGCAAGCAACGTGTGAGTTTTAAACTATATAGAAATGATGACTCAATTATTTAAATTAATAAGTTATCAATTAATGCTAATCGAATTCCAATTGTGGAATTGATATCAGGCTGCTTTTGTAAGCTGTGTCCATATCCACAATGTTTGCCATTGAAGAGCCTACCGCTGTTATCGATAACAATTTTTATGTTATAACATTAACATTTTTAGTCAAAAAATGAGTTTTACTATCATCCGTTAATAGGCAGACTTTCAATGTATTAGGTAATGTCGATAACTGATTGAGTCCAGAGTTTTCTTTGAATTACAAACTATACAATGTAAAGCTATTTCAAAATTTAGTCATCTATATCTATCGACAATTTTTTATATGCAGCTTTTTTATGGCACGATCTGAACATTTATCGATAACAAACGCAGGGGCATGTAAGTGTGTGCTCATATATCATAAGGCAATACAACTAACGGATAGCATGCATGTGTCCTAACCACACAAGTCACGCATCTGTGAAAGAAAATTGACTTTTGCTCACTCTCAAATGTAATCGATAACTGCCAAAGCGATTAATAATCATCAGCCGAGAGCTGACATTGTGGTCATATTTCCTTGAGCACTGTAGATATGTCAAACGTGAAGTCACGTGGCTCTTTCGAAACAATATTGACTGCTGGACCAAGCCAAACGACCATTAAGACCCCAAAACCAAGTCGAACGATGTGAAGCATAAACGAGATAAACGGAGCGAAGGCAGAAAGGCTCGACGGTTGGACGCCATAGAGCAGAAGAGAAGGACACGAATTTGTTTCTGGATATTGAGTGAACTTTTAATTAAATAACTTGCAGCTCGTTTTCTGCTGTTTGAGCTGGATGCTGTTCCCGTTGCCACTGTTAGTCCCAAAAAAAAAAAAAAGCGCAAAAGAAAATAAACAGAATAAAATTAAAAATAAGGACGAAACCGAAAAACGAAACGAAAATTGTGTAAAAATTCGTCTGGAAAGTTAATTTTTTGTCGCTGAAGACCATTTTCGGGTGCAAAATTTAATTGAATTGGCAACACTACGACAACGGCAACAACAGCCACAACAACAAGGAGCTGGCAAAAGTTTTGGACCAGAGTTGCCAGGGTAACTTTTAAACTGGGCCCAGGCCCAGGCCCAGGCCCGGCACAGGTAGCACAGGCAACTAAACTACGGTTGGCTTAACGGAAATTTCATTGGCGCTCATTAAAAAATATTATGCATGTAGCAGCTCTTTAACTTTGCCGTAAGCACAACTAATGACATACCCTATAATTAACACATATTTTTGCCAAGCGTAAAGTTAGAATATTCCTAATTTCAAAATAAGTATATTAACAAAGAAATGCGATTGATAAACTCGACTCTAGTTATGCTCTGTAATGAGTGTGGGTTATGCTCGTGGACGTTTATGAAGTACAGGGTAACAATAGAATGACATTCGTATGCAAATTATTTGATATACCCTATAAATATACTCTTTCGTTTCAGTAGTATACCCTATGATTGGAAAATTCTTGTGCTTAAGTATTAAAGGAGTATATAAATATATATAAGAAAACAGCTAAAGCATAAACCTTGATTGCTTTGCCTAGATGTATACCCTGTAAATTGCAAATCATAAAACACTTTTTAAATAGGAATCTCAATGTATATACACTAGAATATATTTTCTGTTGCCAAAACATATACTCTTTAATTGCAAATTTTTTGCTTTTGAAGCGAAGTCTTTTAATTAAAGCTTAACTCTGATAGTAATACCCTATAATTACTATAATTCCAACTACTTCTGAGCCCCGCCCTGCTTTTCTTATATGTAACGAGCGCGCCACAGGGTGCTCATGCGTGGGTGACTGCTTTGTTCTATGCATTGAGAGTTGGGGCAGGAAAGGGCGAAAGGGCGAAGTTGCTCGAATTTGCAGTCAAGTTATTGGACACCAAAGCAGCCGTCTGCCGGCCATGAGTCAGCCGGATCGATCCGCATTGCGAATGGCACTTGAGACAGTCAGAGGCATATCAGGTAGCCGAACATGTCAATCAAATTTAATTAGACGGACACAGCACTGGCTCGCCAGGCACATGCTGCCCCCCCCAGCTGGCAAGCGTAAATCGCCTAGTCGGCGTTTATGCGTTTAATAATTTATGCAGCATGCAAATTGCTGCCTTCTCTACTACGTGCAACATGCAAATAATTATTAAAAGAGAAACAAAAAAAAAAATAAATAAATAAATAAGAAACTAGCCCCAGTGTCGCCAGTTCTGTTGACTCTTTGCGTGTCCTCTGCCAGTTGAATGACACTCGAGCGCCGCCCCCGATCCCACCCAGTGCCTCGGGGCCCGCAGGCCCCACAATTGGCTGCAACTGCAAAATGAAGCGGAAATTTGGACGCAACTGGCATGACAAGCTGGCTTAAAAGCAATGGCAACAGAGCGACACCCACCCAGCCGGATGGCAACTCTGGCCCTAACGGCGAGGGGTGGCAGCCCCTTTTTAGCCAGCGGCCACAAGCGCTAAAAATGGTAAATTGCGAGCTCACAACGGGCGAAGCTGTTAAATTGAATTAAATCAAAGCAAATTGCGAGCAACAAAAACAATTCTCTAGCTCAGCTTTTGTTTGTGGCCACAGAGCGAGGGCGCGGGAGAGAGAGAAAGAGAAAGAGAGGGAGAGGAGGAGAGCGCGAGACATTGAATGCCCATTCGCACATTCGTTTACCCTTTTGTTAGCTTCCAATTTAGAATTGTCTATGGGAAATGTAAGAAATGTGTGAAATTTTTTACTTCTGCATGCACACACATACAAACACGTGTGTGCACAGACACCTACACACATTTATATGTATAGGCCATGCTGGTTGTTTAATCAAAATTAGCACTTGAGCTAATATTGAAAGACAACAAGAGAACATTTTGACTTCATCAATCGCCCAAGATGTAGAACGTAAAATTAAGCAAATAGAACAGCAAATGAACTTAACTTCTGAATAAATATATAGATATTATATATATTGCTAAAATTGGAGATATGTCGTGTTGCTTTTGTCAGTGCATCTTGGATTAACTCAGATTTTATCAGAAGCGAAAGTCTTAAATGAAGACTATATAGTTTTTAAATTATATCAACCTAACCCGCTATCAGATGAAAATATAATATAATACATAAATATATATTGCAAATTTTAGAGCTATGTTGCGTTTTATAGCATGCAGCTTTTGTCAGTACAACATTGCATGACGAGATTTGAGCAGAAGCTTCTGAAAGTCTTAAATGGTGACTATATATGGTGTGATATCGACCGAACTTGATATTAGATGAATAAATCCTGAGTACAATATGTATACTAATTTAATAATGCAGATTTCGGAACTATACTGCGTTTTATAGCAATCAGCTTTTGTCAGCACATCATGAAATTGCTGAGATTTTAGCAGAAGCTGAAAGTCTTAAATGGAGACTATATATATGGTGTGATATCGACCTAACTTGATATTAGATGAATAAATCCTGAGTACAATATGTATACTAATTTAATAATGCTAATTTCGGAGCTATACTGCGTTTTATAGCAATCAGCTTTTGTCAGTCCATCATGCAATTGTTGAGATTTTAGCAGAAGGTGAAAGTCTTAAATGTAGACATATATATTGTGTGATATCGACCTCACCCGATATTAGATAAAAGAATCATGGGTACAGGGTTCAATATGTATACTATTAATTAATAATGCTAATTTCGGAGCAATACTGTGTTTTATAGCAATCAGCTTTTGTCAGCCCAACATAACATTCCGGAGATCTTAAATGGTGACTATATATGATGTAATATCGACCTAACTTGATATTAGATGAATGAATCCTGGGTACAATATGTATACTAATTTAATAATGCTAATTTCGGAACTATGCTGCGTTTTATAGCAATCAGCTTTTGTCAGCACATCATGAAATTGCTGAGATTTTAGCAGAAGCTGAAAGTCTTAAATGGAGACTATATATATTGTGTGATATCGACCTAACTTGATATTAGATGAAAGAATCCTGAGTACAATATGTAACTAATTTAATAATGCTAATTTCTGAGCTATACTGCGTTTTATAGCAATCAGCTTTTGTCAGCCCAACATAACATTCCGGAGATCTTAAATGGTGACTATATATGATGTAATATCGACCTAACTTGATATTAGATGAATGAATCCTGGGTACAATATGTATACTAATTTAATAATGCTAATTTCGGAACTATGCTGCGTTTTATAGCAATCAGCATTTGTCAGCCAATCATGAAATTGCTGAGACTTTAGCAGAAGCTGAAATTCTTAAATGGAGACTATATATATTGTGTGATATCGACCTAACTTGATATTAGATGAAAGAATCCTGAGTACAATATGTAACTAATTTAATAATGCTAATTTCGGAGCTATACTGAGTTTTATAGCAATCAGCTTTTGTCAGCCCAACATAAAATTACGGAGATTTTAACAGAAGCTGAAAGTCTTAAATGGAGACTATATATATTGTGTGATATCGACCTCACCCAATATTAGATAAAAGAATCATGGGTACAGGGTTCAATATGTATACTATTAATTAATAATGCTAATTTCGGAGCTATACTGTGTTTTACAGCAATCAGCTTTTGTCAGCCCAACATTTCATGACGAGATTTAAGCAGAAGCTGAAAGTCTTAAATGGTGACTATATATGGTGTAATATCGACCTAACTTGATATTAGATGAAAGAATCCTGAGTACAATATGTATACTAATTTAATAATGCTAATTTCGGAGCTATACTGCGTTTTATAGCAATCAGCTTTTGTCAGCCCAACATTTCATGACGAGATTTAAGCAGAAGCTGAAAGTCTTAAATGGTGACTATATATGATGTAATATCGACCTAACTTGATATTAGATGAATGAATCCTGGGTACAATATGTATACTAATTTAATAATGCTAATTTCGGAACTATGCTGCGTTTTATAGCAATCAGCATTTGTCAGCCAATCATGAAATTGCTGAGATTTAAGCAGAAGCTGAAAGTCTTAAATGGTGACTATATATGGTGTAATATCGACCTAACTTGATATTAGATGAATGAATCCTGGGTACAATATGTATACTAATTTAATAATGCTAATTTCGGAACTATGCTGCGTTTTATAGCAATCAGCTTTTGTCAGCCCATCATGAAATTGCTGAGATTTTAGCAGAAGCTGAAATTCTTAGATGTAGACATATATATGGTGTGATATCGACCTAACTTGATATTAGATAATATAATCATGGGTATATTTATATTATATTATATATATATATATATATATATATATATATATATATATATATATATATATATATATATATATATATATATATATATATATATATATATATATATATATATATATATATATATATATATATATATATATATATATATATATGTAAGTCATTCATGCAGAACTTATTTGTGTTATGAATCAGTGTATATATATATATATATATATATATATATATATATATCTGATTCATAACACAAATAAGCTCTGCATGAATGACTTACTGTCAAAGATAATTATGGTAATTGATTCATTGATTGACAGATTGGCTGATGCGTATAGTGTCCAAAGACCATTGAATGATTGAGTGTCGCTGTGATTTAATTCGAAAATCCGAGTGTTTCATCATCTGATCATATCAATCAATCAATAGATTGTGGACTGCTATGATTCCACACTGAATGAGATTTTTCATTTTTTGCCAAATTCGAGTCCAACTGCTGTTGTATGGACTGCAACTGAAAATGTATGTAAAACCATCGCCATTGGTACGCTGAAGTGCAGTGCTCAGAACAACTGATTTGGCATAGCATTGAGAGTGGCCTTCTCTTTGCGCAGAGAGCTGAAAGGCTTTTCAATAACTTTTCACTTAGTGCAGAATTCAATTGAGACTTTACCAATAAATGGGAATATTATCAACAAGTTGAGTGGCGCAGCTGAAGTCTATTTGGAAAGCAATCTGGTTGCCACCCTCTCCCCCTTTGCTTCCCCCCCCCTCTCTCTCTCTCTATATATATCTCACTCTGTCTTTCTCTCAATCTAAGCTCTGAAACTTTCATATTTCAAATGCAACATATCGAGTTGTTGCTGCTTGTCTTGTCTCTAGTCGTTGTCTGGGGCGTACGTAGGCGTTGCTTGTGACTCTCGTAACATTTTTTATAGCTGCGACAACTTGAGACCTGCCCCGTCACTTCCACCTTCTCGCCATCCTGCAGTGCTCGCTGGCTATTAGCGTAGCGCCGAAATTAGAACGTCAACACAGAGAGACCAAGAGCTGATGGAAAAACCAGTTTTTCCCTTGACAAAAACAAAAACCGAAACCGAAACACAAAACTGACAAGAGCAACAAAACTACAACAACAACAACAACAACAACAAAATGCCCTTAGCCAAACAACAGTTATGAGCAAAAGTGTGCGCTCACGCTTACAGTTATGCATACACACAGGCAGACAGCGGCGATATAATATCAGAATATGTCAGCATATATAGTATGACGCTTCCGGAGGCACGCTCTGAGTGCTTCACTCAAAAGTAACTGCAACGGCAACGGCAGCTGCAAATGCAACTGCAACTGCAAATGGAATTGGAACTGCAATCAGCATTGCACAAGGCACAAAGCAAATGCCGCAATCTACATGCGATGATAACTGTAGCATCATCTGAGAAGCTCTGCGAAATAATGACCGAGCCGAGACATACTCTCGTTGCGATAGGACTCGTTCTCTGTATATATATATATATATATATATATATATATATATATATGTTTAATGTGACTCATCGCATTTCTCTTATTTGTCAATATATTGTTAAGCAGCTGTTGCTGATTGCGGTTTTTTGGGAAGACTTACAATTCAGTCAATTTATCTTTACATATTTCCAATCCAAGTTAAAAGAATGTATCATTTTAACTATGCTTTTTTTACATAGCCGAATATGCTCAGTTAGAGCATGAGCTGAGGATAGGCCCAGGGGGCACATGTTGGTCCAGACGACAGATTGGGCACAGATTGCAGTAATGGGAGTGTAACAGAAGCGCACGAATTGGGCAGCCTTGATCGGCTTAGAGCTTTAGTTGAAATTCCTTTTGGCTGCGCCTATTGCAGTTGCTGCCCCCTTCCCTTCCCAGAGAACGGAAACGTCATCGCGCTTCGGACTCGGCTTCTGGTGCTGCTGGGTTGACGCGTCGCACAGGAAGCAAAGCCGACAAAGGGCAAACTACAAAACTGAAAGCTCAAAACTGAAAGCCGGCTACTTGCTTTTAGCCAGAGCCATAGTTATAGACGCATAGCCATGGGCAGCTAGAGACTGGTTATGCTTGTGCCCGCGATGAATAAATAAAACACGCGGAGGCAAATTATTGAAAGGCGTCGCCAGCCCGAGAGAGAGAGAGAGGAAGTCGAGGAAGTGCGCACAAATGGCAGGTAATATTATGTACCCAAACGCATAGTGAGCATGGCAATGGTGTGGGGCTTTGGGTGGGGTGGCGTTGCTAGTAGCTGCCAGTGTGGACAGAGGGAGCTGGCGCAACTCCCGACTGTAGTCCGGGCCTTTGACGTGGCTGACATTTCATATGCAAATCACGTGACGTGACGCACTAAAAAGCAAACAGAAAGGAAAAGAAAAAAAATAAGTAAATAAATAAAAAAAAACAGAATCGGCCGCAGCGGAATTACAATTGCGCAATTTCTAGATGAGAATAAAGATCACATAAATATTATATTCCATATATGTAAATGCATATACAACCAGCCACACACATACACACGCACGCACATCAATGTGCACAACGTCTATTGATATGGTAAAGGCAGCGACTACTGGATCCATAGAGACTGTGCGAGAATTGACCTCTAGCTGTCTATATAATGCATATATAAAATATATATGAATATCTGTATCTAACACAGAGTAATTACTATAGGTAATATATTTCAATATGAACACTATAGTTACAGCAAATAATTTAATGTTTACCTATATATATTTATAATATATATTTATATATATATATATATGTATATATATATATATATATATATATATATATATTTTATAATATATATATATTTATAATATCGGACATTTTTCTGATCTATATTTATAGATGTATTATTTATTGTTTTTCTCTCTGTTTTTACTCACATTTGCTGTCTCTCGCTCGCTCTAACTTTTCTCTTCTTTCTTCTTCTTTCTTTCTACCTCTTTTACTTTAACCTCTCTCTCCATCCCTCTCTAATACTGTCTCTCTAAGCTTTTCTTTATCTCTCTATCACTCTGTTTCTTTGGCTCCGTTAATTTTCTCTAATCATTTATATCGTTTGAAGGTGTTCTCTTCATCTCTCTCCCATCCTTTCTAATTTTCTTTCTCATTCTCGTTCTCCTTATTTTTTTGAAACACATCCCTCTCTCTCTGTCTTTCTTTGTCTTTATTTCTCACTAAGACAGTTCCCCGTTTTCTCTCTCTTTATCTCTAGTGCAATGTATGTTCTTCTTCCTCTTTCTCGTTATCTCTAATTCAATATTCTTCTCCCTTTTACTCTCTCTCTCTCTCTCTCTATTTGTTATTATCTACATTTTACTATTTATTTACTGTCTCCTAAAATCTTTCTCTTCTGATTTCTCTCTATCTCTTCTTTTTCCCTAACCCCATGTCATCCCTCTGTATCTGTATGTAATTACTATATAATAATTGTAAACATGAAAAAAAAAGTGTAATCAGCCGCACAAGTTTACTTCAAGGTTACTCAGAAAACTAAAGGGAAACACTATCATGGTCCGTGCGGCATAAACATATATTTGTTTATTTATTTATATATGTATGTGTACATAGTACAGCATATGCAGTATTTTAATATAGTTAATACATCAAATAAAAAACACATATGCGACAATCAAATCAAAACAGATCGTTTAACCAACTAACATAGATTCGTCGGAATAAGCCAATATAGATTTAAATAACATCTTCATTATCATCATCAGCAACATCATCATCGAGTCAATTATGTAGCTGGAACTGAGGGTCGTATAAACAAATGCTCGAGATTTGGGAATCCAAACAATGCCTTAGCACGTCGTGGCGTGAGATTCTGCTCAGGCCATTAACAGAACCGTCAGATATACAGCTTTATAGATATATTTATATATATGCATATATCATTTATAGAGGGAGAGACTGACGCCTACGCCAAGCTTTCATGCAGCGCGCATGGGGAGGGGCACACAAGAGATTAACCATAAAAGCAAGACCAAAGAAACCAAAAATCTGTGCTGTGAATCACACAGCGGGAGAGAGTAGGGGCAGGGGTGGAGAGATCTGAAAACAGAATCGCCGAGGGGAGCACAAGGAACGATTCGATTCCAAAAATGAGACACTTGGGACGCCCACAAGAAACGACCAATTCCAACGCATCGAAAATGAAATCGAAACGTTTTTGAACTTGAACTTTTTTTTTGTCTTTTCGTTTCACATTTTGAAGCGGATCGTCGCGTCGAGGGGCGCTGGTGTAGGGTATTGGAGAAACCCGCTAACTGGTCCAGTTAGCCAGTTATTGAGGCGGCTCGGCGCGTGGGCCAAGGCTAAGCTTTTTGGTGTTTGTCTCTCAACTATTTTCGATATTTCGACTATTTGGAATTCTTTCGTCTATGCGACTGTCTGTGTGGTCGCTCCATTTGGCCAGTTGTAAGACGGGCGGCAGTTAGGATGGGGTATCGTTCACGTCTGCTCCCATTTCATGCAGATTTTCAGCTCTTTTGAACAATTTTTAATTCGTCTTTTTTTTTTATTTATTTTTTGTATACACTTGTCAAGGGCGTGCGAGCTTTGTAATTGAGAAAGGAATGCATTGCTCGGTCGGAAAGATTTCAAACGAATCCAAGTCATAAACAGAGATTATGTTCCTTCATATATGTTTATTTGTTTGTATCATATATATGATATATTATTTGTAGATATCATATATAAGCTGATATCATATCATGTGTTTATCTCACACAAGACTTAAACTTGAGAAAGAGCCAGGCTTAAGGTAGAAAGCCAAGCAATAAAAACATTTTTATTTCTTGCAAAAATCAATTCAAAGATTTAATTTCAGGGCATATAAAATGGAGCTGAACTTTTTGAACTATTTGATGGCATATCTGCGCTGTAGGGCATAGCTAGGGAGCATTGAATGTGCAGTTGGCTTTGGTTTGGCTTTTTTCTGCTGCTTGTGTATCTTGGGTCGAATGCCTCAAATGTAACGAAATCAAAATGAAATTAGAGCAGCACAGGCAGCAGCATAGACAGAGGCAACGGCAACGGCAACGGCAAAGGCAAAGGCAAAGGCAAATAAACATTCCAAAGTTCCAAAGTCGACGACGCTTGTTGCACAAATAAACAACAGCCCGGCCAAATGAGATAAACAGGCAGCAACGAAAAGGGGCAACAGCACCAAAGGGAGAAGGCAAACGGCATCTCAGTTGCAAGGCATTCGATCTGCGTCTCAGTCTGAGTCGCAGTGGAACTCGGAATCTGAGGCAAGGCAAAAACTCAGCCCAGGCACACAGGGCAGATAGCTATATCTAAGTAGCTAGCTCTCAGGCTACGTGTGTGTGTGTGTGTGTGTATCTGCGACACACACAAATGTGATTGAATGGCAGAAGTTTTATGACGAGCCGTAAAAGCGACAGCAAATACAAAAGTATCTGTAAGTAGGCACATTGCCATGCCATGTATCTTTTGTAGATGCATCTGGCAAATGTGAGGGCAGCTGCCTGGCTTCCAGTTGTTGTTATTGTTGTGGTTGCATTTGACAGGCAGACAGCCGGAAAAACTATATGCGAGGCCACATAGAGCAAGAGGGATAAATAGAGAGAGAGAGAGGGAGGGAGAGAGGCAAGCGCATCTTTCGGATTGCATTTTCAATTGCAATAACCCAAAATGAAAGTCAGCCAGCAGCGCTGAGTGCGGGCGTGTGCGAGAGCGAGAGCGAGAGAGCGAAACACATTCAGAGTGCCTGATAATTTGGCTTCAGATAGTCTCGAATATCGCCTGCTAAATATAGTCGGGCCTGCAGTTCGTAAACTCTGACTTCTGGCAACAGCTGGCGTCTGTGGCGTGTGGAAATGAGGAAATATATGGAAATTTTGGGAAATGGGCTCGCTGCAATTGGCTGGCGAGGGTTGCTTTAGCCAGTTGTTAATGCTGCCAATGGTCACATGGCACAAGATTAAACCGCAAACGGGCTGAGGTGCACGAGTGAGTGCTGTACTTCAAGATACCCTATAATTTTGAGTTAGGCTGTTTATGAAATAATGGATCGACAGAGGAATTCTTTTTGTCCATAAATTAAATTAAATAGTTTGTTAAATTCTGGTTAGTTATCGACAATCAGTACTACATCGATTAATATCTTTATTGATAATATGACATCCCATAGGCAATTTGAAGACTTCGTTCACATTAAAGATTTAACAGCGAGAGCAATAAATAAAGAATACAATTTTATCGATAGCAATTGATACGACTACATTTATGCACTAAAAACAATATTTTTTTATATATAACAAAGATTATGATAACAACGGATAAGTTCACATTTGAAAAACAACTACAAGTTATCGATAACAAATGATATATATAAAGCTAAAATCAGCATATTTACAGCGTATTTCATCAACTTCACCTCACCACTTAAACTCATTTATATCCCCAGTGCTCGCTTTCTAATGAGTAGAAAGCATCGATAATGCTGGGAGAGCATCTATCTAATATATGGTACACAATATGCGGGTTACAAATGCGTAACGAGTTTTTAAGAGGCGACTGCGACTGCGACTGCGACTGGAATCCGGCCCCGTCTCTGTCCGCACCTTTGGCAGCGATGCAGCTTGTCTTGGAGCTGACTGTGCGTCATCACCTTGGGACTAGACAACAAGACACGCAGATGACACAGTAAGAGGTGCAAAGGAAATGAGAGGCAGAGAGTGAGAGACTCTTCATCAACACTAGAGAGCAGCGCATAACAATTCATTGAGGGGCTGACGGACTGGGGAGGAGGTGAAACAGGTTATACATATCTATATGCTGCCAGCCAGATGAGGTGCAGAAGTGGGAGAAGGAGGATGAGTCCAGTGGGAGGCAAGGGGCAGGCACAGCACTCGTCGTCGTTGTCGTCATCGTCATCGTTGTCGTTGTCGTTGTCATTGTTGTCAAGAGTAATTGTGTAGCTATTTGAAGGTTAAATTGATCATCATCAACAGCATCAGCAACAGCAGCCGTCGACGCCAGCAGCAATGCAATGTGCGACCCTCCGACTGAATGAGATAGTGGGATAGACAGATAGAGTAGGGCTCACAAAAGGGTTAGGGCTAAACGGGAGAGGAAGGAAAAGCATATGACATAAGCTGATTAAACACAATTCTCAATTAAGAGACTAGACAAAGTGCATGTAAACAATGTGGGCATAGCAAACGCTTACGCTTAGATTCCAACTAATGCCAGAGAGATTGCCGTTCCGCTTTCAATTTGAGTCTCAATATTAATCCCGGAGTGGGCTAAAGTGTTGCCTTTACACATAAATAAATAAATACATAGTAAATTCTTTACAATTCTAATATTCCAAATGTATTTAAGGGCAATCGCTGAGATATACAGAGAATCTAAGGAAATTCCTACTCAGTTAAAGAATATTATATGTTTATATGGAAGAAGATTTTAAAAATATTTCTAATTTGTTATTAAATGAAGTTTCTGAGGTCGAATGCCAGCTGAATAAACCTCAAGCATCAATTGACAAGGCAGGCAGCTTTATCTACTTAAATTGTGCCCTTTTTCTTTTTCTTTCTTTCTCTCTGTCTCTCTTTATGTGTCTTTGACTGCAAACTTAAACAATAAAGCATAGTTCCTAAATACATAACAGTCGCAGCTTCCACTTTCATCTCACGTTGCCAGCCGCAGCCACAGCCACATTGTGTGGTAATAAATCCTTATGCAATTTTAGCAAGTTTTGTGGCTACTACAGCTACCTTGCCCCACCTGCGTCCCAAACTGCCTATGGAAGTTGGCCGCGTTCTACATTCAATGGAGCCACGAGTCAGGCAGCCAGCCAGCCAGCAGCCAGTCGGCCTGTCAGCCAGCTATAGTCAGTCGATAAGCAGATTAGCTTGCTGGGCTCATTTGCCAACCAACCGCAAACAGAATTGGCTTAAGTGCTAGCTCATTGTCAGCCCCATTATGGCCCTGGGTAATCCCAAGTGACGTATGTATTTAGTGCTCGACTCGTCGATAGCCGGCAAAAAAGGCAACAACAAAGTGGCACCTGCCCTCCAATTTGGAGCAGCCCATCCGATCCGATTCGATCCGATTCCATCCGATGCGACCCCGCAGCTGTCCTCGTTTTCCTATTGCTTTGCCTGCTCCGCCAATTTTTTTTTTTTTCTTTTTTGCTGACGCGCGTAAAAACTACGCCCAATGCAGCAGCAGCAGCAGCAGCAGCGACAGCTGACCTACATCCGCATCCAAGAAAAAAATTAAAGCCAAAGCCGAGCCGAAGCGAGTCAAAACGAGCGTCGAATCTGACCTGAATTTGACAATGGAGGCACCGCTTTGATGGCTCTGGAAGCCATCTACTTATCCAAACAGCAAAGCCGGCAAGTTTTTAATCCAGCTAATTCTCAATTAACTCTCGCAAGAAAATGCCATAAAAGCTGAGCCACTACTGCATTTGGCATTTGTGTGATTTGCATTTGTTTGCGAGTTGAGACTAGGTCGCAGCCGGCTGACCTACGCCACATCCCAAAGGACAAAGGACAAAGGACCAATGGAGCGTACGTGCAACGCCTTTTTGTTGCCTCCGGGCGTCGCTCGTCATTCGCTCGCCGCTCTTCTAGCTTCTGCTCTTGGCTCTTGGCTGGGTAATTGATGTTGACGTCGCCCCCGTTGCCCGGCTCGGCCTTGTGCGTAATTGACGCTGACGTCGACGCTGCTCTAAGCAGTACTACAAACTTTATCCTTCATATTTAATGCATACACTCTTTCCTTAAGCCCTTGAGAGTATATTGACTGTCTCGTTGAGACTGCTCAAAGCATATTTAGTTCTTAGAACTCTTTCTTACAGCTTAAGAGTTAATTGAATATTCACAAAGCACATGACGTGTTACTTCATACAACTTGGAGATCTCTCAAATCGCAGCTAGTTGCTTATAAGGGCTATTCAAATTCGCCTAACTTGCAGCGTTCCCACTTATAACAGCTGTGCCTTATTTACTCTTAAATGGCTCTATCTAACTTCTTTTCACAGCTGCCCAACCACTTACACAGTTTCAGAACCACATTCAGAGTGTCGCAAGAAAACATCGCCGCATTATACAGTTTTTCATCGAAAGCTAAAATTATACATAATTCGAGTGAAATTTCATAAGTGAGTTACAGTTTTAAAGCTGCATCTTTAGCCTTACAGTTATACAAGCATTTTATATTTAGTCTAATTCCAGCTTAACTCGAATCAAAGCTCAAGATTAGATTCAGTTTATTTCAACAGGAAAAAAAAAATGAGAAACATTCATGTAGATATAAAAGTAAAAGAAAAGTAGATATATTTATAGACATCCATACATATTGATATTCCAATAATATCAATAATAATGCATAAATTTCATTGTGTATCTTTCGCAAAGAAATTGTAAAATTTGTCCCTTTCCTGGCAGCTCTTTATATTTACATATATATTATATTATTATACCAGCGTTAATCTTCAAAATCTCTCCGCTCCAACTCTCTCCAATATATTTTGTAGATAAATCATTTTTCTAATGGAATTTCATATTTCATATACTTAACTCCCAGCGACGCCCATTTCCGCAATGAGAATCAAAGAGCTGTCATTCCCAATTACAATCGGCGCTGGGCACTGCGAGTGTGTGGTTATGTCGAAGGGACTGGACTGTATTGTTTTTGCTGCCGACGGTTATCATGCGGACCACTGGCTCAAGATGCTGCCAGATAACCCGCGAGCGAACGAGCCACGCGAAAGGGGCTGAGGCAGGCAGCGGCAAGTGATGGGTAAGAGAAAGGTGCGGGGGCCACAGGCACATTTCGTCAGTGAAACAATGGCAGCTGCTGTGTGTTCCCTGCTGCGAATTGAGGTGAGTGGCTGGCTATAAGGTTTGGTTTTTCTTCTTCTATTTTATTTTATTCTTTCTTTCTGTCTTTCTTTCTCTCTTTGTTGTTGTTTTTGGGTTCGGCCATGCCCATTGATACATGGCAGCGGCCGTAGACAACGCGCAATCAAAAGAAACCAAACAAAGGGAATGAACGAAAGGAAGAACAAGAAAATGGGAAGCCGGAAGCGTGAGTGTGTGTGTGTGTGTGTGTGGCGGTGTATGAATACGTAGTAGTAGCTGTAGCCTCCCCCTGCCCCCCCACACTCAACAAGCGAGGGCGGAGGTAGACAAGAATCCAGGCACATGCAGCGCACATGGCAAGCAGCCGCAGCCGCAGCCGCAGCCGCAGCCAGCAACCAAACTGGAATGTTATGGGAATGAAACAAAAAGGGCTCGACAGACGCACACGCAGGCCGACAACAAAAGGCGTAAACAAAATGGGAAATATTGAAATTTATCAAAGCGGCTTTGGCTTTGTTGTTGTTGTTGTTGTTGTGCAATTGCAGCAAAGTTAGTTAGACAAACAGGGAGAGAGAGAGAGAGAGAATAGAGAGTAAGAGAGAGGAAGGCAGAGTGAGAAACAGAGAGAGTATTACAGAGCCAGCCAGAGCAAAAGAGAGAGCGCACGCTGCTTACAGGTAAATGAGAACGTTAGCTTAAAACATAAATATATAAATATATGAATATATACATATATATATATATATATATATATATAATATATATAATATATACGTATATACATATGTAATATGTTATATTTATGTTAAAATCAAGAATTTAAGACAAGGATACAGACAACGTATTGATATATGTATTGGGAACTAAACAAATCAAAATGCAATCAATGTAAATGGGACGCACTTCAAGTGCATAATAGCGGGGTCTCAAGTGGGGGCACCACTTGTGCCGCCACTTGGCGTCCACTCCAAATGGTACAGCAAATAGAATAAAAACAACAACAACAACAAAAGTATGGCGCTACTTTGACACGCTCGTTATGGCGCTGGGTGGGAAGCAGGTCGAGTGGGGGCGGGCGGCCGCGGGAGTGTACTGTGAAAGAGGGGCGGGCGAGAGGGGGATATTTACAGGCTAGATCCTTGGTGCTGGCACTCACCTCTAGGTAAACATCGCTATCCGGATTGAAGGTGTCATTAACCCGACGAAATGTGTAATTCACATGCGGTATTGAATGCAGGATTTTAACGAGTATGCTCGGCTGTTCCATTTTTATAGCTCCTTTTGCTCTTCTTTCTGTTGCTGTTTTTGTTGTTGTTGTTGTTGTTGTTGTTGCTGCTGCTCACACAAAGCACTCGCACTAGCACTCGCTCTCCTCTCTCTTTCTTTCTCTCTCTCTGTTTCACTGACTCGTATTTCGGCTAGTCGCCGTCGTCGTCTTCGTAGCGCTGCTGCTGCTTCTTCTTCTTCTACTTGCTTTTTTTCTGGTATGTGCTCCTTTATATTGTTTTGCTGCGCGTTTGCCTGTGTGTGTGTGTGTGTGTGTGAGCGTGTGTGTGTGTGTGCTATGAGCTGGGGGGTGGCAACGAGCGGCGTAGTAGATGTGGCAAAGCTGCTACTGCTGCTGCCGATGCTCCTGCTGCTGCTTTTGACGTCACAACGCCGCGTCTCGTTTCAACGCAAAATTGACTTGAGAGTTTAGCGCATTACACTCACTGATGCTACATGGAGGAGAGGTAAAAGAAGTTGAGAGGGGGGCAGGACATTCGTATGCTTACGCACAGACACACACACGCACACACACACATACAGAGAGATACACATATACACACATATAGAGGTACGATAATGCGAGAGAGAGAGAGAGAGAGAGAGAGAGAGATAGAGGAACAGAGAGGCTGCTGCTGCGGCGGGGGTGTTAATGCGTGCGCTTCACACGCTGTGCCAAATTCCAAATTCCCAAACGCATGCTCTCTCGCTCTCGTGCTGCCTCCATCTCTGTCTCTCTTATTTGGCTCTGCCTAGACACAAAAACGTTCTCTCATACGCTCGCGCGCTCTTTGTTCTCTATTTCGTCTGTTTCCATGTCCTGTGCCACAGCGTGCGTACCTCGCTCTATGTGTGTGTGTGTGTGTGTGTGTGTGTGTGTGTGTGTAAGTGCGCGTTGCCTGCGCTAAATTTTCACTTTCACTTTTCACACACCCAAAAAAAAAATACAAAAAAGAAAAATGAAATAGAATATTCAAAAAAAAAAAGGCATAAATTCTACACACAAACTGTCGCCATATAACGGCATATATGCAGCCTTGCTAACGGCACTTTGCTAAATTGCCAAGCACAACAATTTTTGTTTTGATTTCAATTGCCGCATTCGCCGCTTGCTGTCTCGTTCACACACCAACAAAAAAAGGGCAAATTTTGCAGGAAAAAAATTTTGCACACAATTTGATAAAAAAAAAATTCGCTAATCCGAAGCAATTTATTTAGATTTATTGTTTATAAAAAAAATTATTCACAATTAATTTCATTGTCGTAGTTATTGTAAATATATGTATAATATATATATATAATTTTTTGTGTCGTTATTGTTGCACCACGCGCGCTGTAAACTAATTAAGTTTTGTATATTTTCGATTTTTTTTTTTTTTTTTTTTTTGCCTTTTAGTTTTGCCGACGCACGTTAAACACGGCCACGGGGCGTTGTTTCATTTACCGTTTCGTTTCGTTTCGCAAGTAGCGTTGTTGCCGCGACAGCGGTCCAAGTGCGAATGAATCGAGAAACCTGCGCAGCGTTTTGAGCTGCCTGCAAAGGCAGCAAGAAAATGAACGAACGAACGAAACAGGCGCCGCGCAGCACACACCGAAGCCCGAATGCCCTGCGGCCGCAACCAAATCGAGTCCCATCAAATCTAGCCAATTCTTATTAGATGGATTACAAAATTGATACACAACTTGTAAAACAGAGACGAATTGTGCACTTGATATTACTTAATTTTATTAGTTGATCAAGTAAAGCTAACTGTTCTAGGGCACGCGGATGTGTGGTGTGCGAGGTGGGCCGGGTGGGCGGTTGCTGGAATACAAATTTAAGTTGAGGAACGTAAACAAGTCGGCGCATGATTTATATCGATAACGATAGCTGTTCGTAAAAACATAAATTTAAATGCAACTGCAAGCAAAAAGATGGTTTGCTTGACTGCTGAGTCTTTAAATTTTTTTTCTTTTGTTTTTTCTACTGTTATATTAAAAATGTATAATATGTGTGCCACTTTTATCATAGTCAGCGATAAAAACAAGTTTTCCACAACAATAACAACAACTAACGAGAATAACCGCTTTGCTAGTTTCGCTGACTGCAGCGCCAGCTCCGGTGACATACGGAACGTATCCAAGTTTCTGGCCAGGCAGAGCCATCAAACACACACACACACACACACACACACGCGCGCAAGTGTATCTGTGCATGTAATCTGAGCAACCTTTAACGTGACAGTAAAAAAAAAATACATATGTATATACAGATATAAATACATATGTCTGAATGAATACAAAACATATTCTTAAGCTGGCTTCAGCCGTTTTTATCGCCCGTCAACTATATTGAGGCAAAAATGTTAGTGATATAGTATATTGTTGTTGTTGTTGTTATTGTTGGTGCAGCGTATCGGCCGGTTGGCCGCGGCATATCTGGTTCAAAATCAAAAGGAAGGCGCAAGCAAACATAGTGGGAAAAATTAGTAGATATAATAGGCAAACAGGGGAGCCACCAATTCCGACATAGCTTATCAGGCCTAGCCACATGTGAAAAGTAAATAGAGACGTTTCGCGCGAGAGCGAGCGAGAGGGAGAGATGCACTTCGAAATTTACAACCGAAAACGTTAAAAACTGGACTTGAACTTGGCTGCGAATGGGATTTTACTAACTGTAAAGCATTTCGAATTACAAGCAATGGCAGCTATTTATAACGAACAAAATGCACTTTTCAAACAACCAACAGACACACACACACACACTCACTCACTCACACACACACATACAGCCACACGCAGGCTCGCTCACACACATATGCATGGAAAGCGACAAACACATTAACTGCATTATTTATGAACTAATTTTTTATTGAGTTCCGTCGAATTAAGTACTTTATGCATAGGCAACGTTATTTCGTTTATAGTTTCTAATTTCACGTTTAGTTTAGTTTCGTTTCACATGATAAGTTTAATTTAAAATACGCACTGTTAAGCAAATGATTTCAGAGATACGGCGACTAACAACAGCACATCAACGGCAGTGTGACCGTGCGCGACTAAAGTAGAAATACACAAACTGCTTGCGAGAAAGTCAACAGTATACAAATGTTTACAGACGAAGTTTAAATACTCTTACAAAACTGGTTGAGTTATGGATATGATCGTTTTATGTTACATACAATATTTTTATAAAATTAAAGTGTTTGCATGATGTAAAAAATAATGGGAATAAGTGAAGAAATATAAATTGCCTATTGATTCTTAAGCAGAAATACACACGATAATAATACTGATTTTCTATATAAAACATCGATACCTGAACGATCCATAAGTATAAACAAGTATATATTCCTTGCGAGCAGAGCTTAATATTTAAATCAAAGTTGGTTTCTCACTGCTTTATTTATTTATTTACTGCATATGTTATTACCAAACAAGATAAATTTCCAATGTGCCATCTGGTTTGATTGTGGACTGTATGATTAATGTTTATTTAATTTTATAATAAAAATAATGATTTTTTGACGCGTATCGCATGAGTAAAGATTGAAATTAAAAAAAGTTTAAATATTCCTTAATTGTGCACTAAGAACGACCACATTGGGCACGCTTTGCTATTCATCGATAGGCACGTCGATAACTGGGTCGTGTAGTATCTTTAGTCGGTATAATATCTTGTTCATCTCTAAATCTCAGTTGTTTTGAACTTCTTTTATCCAATGGAAAAAGAAATGCTCGGCACGTCGAGCGATTCACACTTTTTTGAGGGTGTTGAGAAGCTATTGGAGATTTGGTTCGAGGAAAGCTCCAAGCCCAATGGCGACTTACGCAACGTAACACGCACAGAATGGGAGCAGCTGCTGTGCCACGTTAAATGCGAGATAATCAGCTTCATAAAGAACGATTTCATAGACGCCTTCCTGCTAAGCGAGAGCAGCATGTTCGTGTCGAAGCGACGGTGGATATTGAAGACATGTGGCACAACGACGCCCTTGAAATGCCTTGAGGAGCTGCTCGAATTGGCCAAGACGCAGGGATATACCGTTATCAGCGATATTTTCTATTCGCGCAAGAACTTCACCCGTCCCGAGGTGCAGAATAGTCCGCACAAAGGCTTCTACGAGGAGGTCACCTATTTGGACACAATATTTCCCGAGGGCCGATCCTACTGCCTCGGCTCCATCAATCTCGAATGCTGGTATCTCTACACATTTAGCCGGCCGGAAGTTAAAGCACTGCCCGACTTGCCGGTTGCCCAAGAGCTGGAAGTGAAGGACATTGTGGATGCCGACCCTGATCAGACAATTGAGATACTTATGCAGAATCTCGACAAGGATGTCATGTCGGCCTTCAGCAAGACGCGCTACGCCAGCGGGCCGGAGGCAACCAAGCATTCGGGCATCGATCAAATACTTCCCGACATGATCATCGATGACTTCCTCTTCGAGCCGTGCGGATACTCCATGAATGGCATCAATAAGCAGGGCGAGTATATGACCATACACATTACGCCCGAGGAGAAATTCTCCTACGTCAGCTTCGAGAGCAACGTGGCGCTCAACAACTATACGAAGCTGATCAACCAGGTCGTGCGCACCTTCAAGCCGGGCAAATTCATTGTCACAATCTTTGCGAACAAATCGTCGCTGGCCTACGAGACGATGAAGGAGCTGGAGATCGAATATTCCACATTGTCCAACTGGAAGCGCACGGACATGCAATGCTGCAACTTCCCATCCTACAATCTGCTGTTCGCTCAATATTCCCGGGCCCTAGAAAATTGGACGTGAGAAAATTTCGTTAAATTCCTGCAAATTGTACATAAAACTGAGTGTTTTTTTTTTTTATATATATATATATATGTTTCGAAATGGTATATCTTAAGCAAAATAATACGTGCAATTCATTTTAATATACTTACAAAGAAAGAAAAAAAAAAATACCCCTAATATTTTTCTGTGATATTTGATTAAATTTAAGAAGGCGGCTCCAGGAGTACCCCTACCCTAATCAAAATATAATATAAGCCCTGACAGCTTTTAATCTAGCTCAAAGATTCAAACATCACTATATCTTAGTCTAAGTGAAACTTGATTTCGACATAACCTCACAAATGTCTTATAGACTCTGTTTGGCGTTCCAATTGGAACTGTCTTGCTTTGACACACTTTGGGAATATATGTCATAAGAATAAATTCGAATTAGATTCTCATTAACTTTAGCTGAATCTCACGCCCAATCTTAATCCTAAATTCGATTTGTAATCTGATAATCTCTCAATTCATCAATATTCCGGCTCATCTCTCTGTCCGACAGGTTTTGGCCTTAAAGAATCGAGCGGTTCTCGCTTGAACCGCACCGAAGCCCTCGCTGGCCACGCTGATGTGGCGGGCAATCCATGCCGGCAGCTTCTGCTGGATGCGCTCGCTGCCGTAGCGCTCGTCCAGCAGATAGACACAGGCGTAGTCGCGTATGTGACGCACCGAGCGGCCGATGCACTGGTTCACAGCCTTCATGCAGAGATTCTCGTAGTACTCGTTGCCGGCACCGTTGCCCAGCGTCTCGTCCAAGTGACGCATGCGCTCCTTGAGCTCGGGCGCCGTGCGATTCGGATACGGCAGGCCGACGACAATGACGCCGCGGCCCAGTTGATCGGCAAAGTTGAGGCCCTCCGACAGCTTGCCGCCCACGACACTCAGCAGCAGAGCGCCGCCCGCTGTCGGATCTGAAATGGCATTGGCGTATTGCTGCAGCAGCTGCTCCACGCCAGCTCCGCCGGCCGTCTCGCGGAAGATGCGCTTGCGCTGGCTAATCCTCTGCAAGACGCCGCTCTGCTCCAGATGCGCATACACCGTCTCCAGGTAGGCGTACGAGGGCAAGAAGCAGACCACGCCCGCTGGCAGCACGCTGCACAGGTTCTGAAGCACCATGCTCAGCTCCTTCAGCTGCAGAGACAGGATTTGTTATTATTGAATCTATAGCCATGTCTATGTGTGTGTATTTATACGGTACCATGGCTGGGTTGGCGCGTTGGGCATAGCTGAAACAGAGCCGGGCACCCGTCGGTCCAGTGGGCAGGATAAATGGCAGCACTGCATCCGGCGGCACGACGTGGTCATAGAACCGCTCGACCACACGCTCCGGACAGTGGGCGAACAGTTGCTCCGTCAGCTCCTTGGTGGGTCGCATGGTGCCGCCCGCTATGATCAGCTGCAATGCGAATGGCAAATGAGTTTGGAGAGGATTAGACTAAGGATGGAGCCGAGCTACTCACGGCGCGCGCTTCCTTGACAATGTCTGCAAAGTGTTCGGCTGGATTGAGCAGCAAATACTTGAGTGTGGCAGTCTCTGGATTGAGCAGCACTCGGCCGTCGGCGGCATTGCTGGTGAGCGTCTCCAGAAATGCGAGCAGCGGTCGAAATGGCGAGGGCGAGGGCGGGGGCGTGGCTGGGCTGTGAGCTGAGGGCTGCGACTGTGACTGTTGCTTCGCTTTCTCGTCCGCCTTTTGCCTGTGTTTGCCCAGCGTCTGGCACTGCTGCTCGTGCTGCGCGGCCAGACGCTGGAGCAGCTGCTGCGTGGGCGGCGGACGATTCTCGCTGGGCTGCGGCTCGCGCTGCAGCTGCCGCCCAAAGCTCTGCAGCTTCTGGGCAAGGCGCGTGCGCGCACAGAACTCCAACAGCAGATGCAGATCAATGTTGTAGAAGTCGCCCTCGGCGCTCAGCTCGTAGGTGCGCAGCATGCGCGGCTCTCCGCTGGCCTCGAGCAGCTGCAGCAGCCGCCGCACGACATAGAGCAGCTGATTGATGCGCAAGAGATTCGCGCTGCTCAGGCGCCGAGTGTAGCGCTGCTTGTACCCAGTCAGCTGCAGCTTGGCCAGCTGCAGCTGGGCCAGAGTCAGTTCGCTGCTGTGCAGCTGGGCAATGGTGTCCAGCAGATTGTGCGCCTCGTCCACAATTATGACTGCTCCACGCAGATCGAGGCCCAGCTGCTGGCGTGCGCTGCGCTGCAGCAGCAGGGGATATGGCAGCAGCAGCAGCTGCGCCTGAGACTGGGCGGCACGCGTCGCATAGTAGGGGCAGCCACCACTGGCGGCACCCTCCACGACCAGCTCCTCAATGTCGAGCGGCTCACAAAGCGCCGAGTCGCTGAGCCTTTGCAGCTGAGTGGAGCTCTTGTAGGCGCAGCGGCTGAGCGTCTGGCGCGACTTGGAGCTGGGCTTGGCTTGTGCCATGTCCAGACAGCGCTCGTTGATGAGCGCTATGCTGGGCAGCTTGCGCACCTGGGCATTGATGCACAGCTGCTGCCGCGAGCCGAGCGCAATGCAGCGCACATTTTTCCCATGCGGCGTCTTGCGCAGCTCAGCCACAATCTGCGCCAGCTGCGAATGCGTACGGCTGCAGAAAAAGATCTGTACATCACGGAATCGCTCCGATGGCAGCTCTGCTGTCTGGTCTTCTGTCGCCTCCTCCATGTTCTCCAGCTCATCATCTGAGCCGTGCTCCAGTTCCTCGACTGGAGTTTCCTTGGCTGCCAGCAGGTCGCCTGCTCGTCTCGCCGGCCTCTGTTGCTGCTGCTGCAGCTTTTTGCGCTGCTTTATCTGCTCCAGCTCTTCTTCTTTCTGCTGCAGCAGCTCGCGTAGCCGTTGCAGCTGTTCTAGCTCCTGGCGTTGCGTTCGCGTCTTGCTTTGTGCCGTTATCCAATCCTCGGCCTGCGCACTGTCCTTTTGCAGCTTCTTCAGCTGCGCATCCATTTGAGCAATGCGTTGCAGCAGCTCCGTACGCACCAGCTGCTCATGCTGCCGCAGCCAGGTGAGTGCACCACAGGTGAGCGTCAGCGATTTGCCGGTTCCGGTGGGACTTTCAAAAATTCCGATTTGCTTATGCTCGAGCACCTGGAAGAGTTGCTGCATTAGCTGCTCCTGTATCTCGTATGGCGCGAAGGGGAACCCAAACTCATGCACCGCTGGCGTCGACAGCGTTTTGCGCGGCGAATACATGATAACAGCAGGCAGCACCAATTTAATTTAATTTAATCATTCGCATCAAAATTTGTGGCGCCAAATTTATAGGCGTTGCTTGGTGAAGCGCAATTTTGCGTTTTTCTAATTCTCTCTATGCGCAGTTTTGCGCTTACTTGAAGTTGGCTGCACGACAAAAGCGATGTTAGTTCCGACAGTCTGGCTACTCAGTGATTTGCGCTCGTATTTAATTAATTAATATAATTATTGCTTGATTGCTTAATTAACATATATAAATTTATAAAACTAATTCGTGCATCATATTTTTGAATATTGTTGTGTGTTGTGAAGTTATAAATGTGCTTCTAGTTGGCCTCAAGCAGTTTTGCGACAACTGTAACTTCTGCATCGGACAGTCTGGCAGCACACTCGTTTGTGCATCGTTTTAAAATTGAGTTATGACAAATTTCATAAATTAAAATAATAGTTACACTTCATACTATGGTAACCATTTTTAATATTGTTTAGCAAATAATTCATTATTAATTATAGTTTCCACTAACTGTTCCCAGAGTGCTAGTTGAGTGAAGCTTTAGTTATATGTCGCGCGCTTCAGCATTTGACAGTCTGGCAGCTCACTCATTTGTGCATCGTTTCAAAATGTAGTAATGAAAAATGACATAAATTAAAATAATATTCACACCTCATTAAGGCTAACATATTTAAACATTGCTTTGCAAATTATATATGATTAAATATTATTTTCGTGCTGAGTCAAGCACGCTTCAGCATCTGGCAGTCTGGCAGCTCACTCACTTGTGCATTTGATTCAAATTGAAATATTACAAATTGCGTAAATTACAAAAATAGACTGTGAATAAAGCTGAAATAGAAATACTGAAAGCAAAATCAATCATATATGCACAAACATCAACCGCAATAACCGCATGACTAATCAACAATGCTCCGTTATGTAAATATTTGATTTTTTAATGTTATTTTCGTATTCGTAAATATCGTGTTGTGAATTTGTGTTTTGTTTTCTGTCTTGCTCTCGGGCTTTGCTGCATTCGCTTAGTAATGGCCGAAAGAAGCAGCGAAACTTGATTGATTGCCAATTAGTCATGTGAAGTATTAAAGCGTTTCTAGATACTAAATCTTATTTGAGCCGCGCATATTCCTCTATGCGTCAGCCAAGCTCCATGCCAAGCCGGTGGACGCGGCAGCGGCAGCGGCAGCAGCCGCAGCAGATTTACTAAGCTTTGACCTGCGGCCAAATCGATTTGAATTGAATATGTATTGCGTTTTTCTTTTTTTAGCTAATATAAGTTTGCATGTGGTGGGCGTTGTGGCCGCACAGTGTCGCTAGATCAATTTGCGTTTCGCGATTGCCGACAAACATTACTCATACGCAACGCTAGCCAATGCTGACCTTAGCCAACGGCCAACACTTGCGCAGCGGCTGCACCTTGATTGACTGACTGATAGAATGCCATAAAAATAATAATAATAATAATAAAAATAATATTTATGTTATTGATAATGCCAATGATTGATGGCCAAAGTGGGCATATGCGCATTCGTTTTTGTCAAGCTACAAACAAATTGCAACCTGCATCTCGGCTGCGATCCATCCCGCCTGCCACCTGACACCACCCTCGCCTCCTAATCAACTTGGCCGTCACATCCCATTTGCTGCGACAAATGTTGCAATGCCTCAGCTAATGCCGCGTCATGCACCTGAACTTGCTGCCATAACAAATATATAAATATATATGAATTTATACATATAGATGTTTTTGTTGCATATTATTGTAGCTTGCGTTAAATAAATGCATTTAGCACATTATGCATAATCAAAGTGCGTATCAGGGATGCAAACATAACCTAAATAGCGCGTTGCCAGACTATTGAAATATGACACTAAGCCGAAGTTGCAGAAAAGTAAATATGTATATTTTTATCATTTATATACATAGATATAATTATCAGCTCAAGTGTGAATTCTGCTAACATGGTATATTGTTTGTTGCGAGACATGGCAGCTACGTTTATCTGTAGGTTTCTCCTGTTGGTCCTTTTGTCTCATTTGCATATACATATGAGCCATAGGAACTACATCAGACTGCGATTGGAACTAGTATGCTCACTTTAAGCTTAAGCTTGCTTCAATTGCCGATATATTTTATATTATAATTTTTTATATATATATAAATTTTTTATTTTATAAATATTTTTTTGAATAGTTAAAAAAATGTATATCCTTATAATGCATAGATTTAATATACTTTTAATGTCATTTATCATAATTTACGTATTTAAGTGATTATTTAATTTTAAATTTTATATTTTTATAATTGTAGTTGTTAATTTTATTTTATATATTTTTGTCTCTATTTCAGTTAAATTTATATCTATTTATTTATTAAATTTATATTTATTTTGAATTGTTTATAAAAATATTATATATATTTTTTTCTATTTGTTATAAGTATTTTATTTAAAATTATTCATAAAAACATTAATTTTCTAAAAAGTAGATTTTTACTTTTTTTTTGTTTATTTAATATATTCTATTTATTAATTTAATTGTTCTTAACATATTAAAGTATTTATTATTTGTTGTATATGATTTTATATCACGTACAACAAATAATAAATAAATTAAAATAAGTAACCAAAAATTTGCTTTTATATATATAAAAAGTTAAAATGAAAGCCAAAGCTCTGGAATGTGTTGTGTGTCAAATACATGCACTAGATAGTGGCCTGTCACGCCCCCCACGCCCGCATGCGTTGACCTTCAGCTGAGTCATGTGCACAGAGCACAGCAGACGGCGAGTCGACAGTTTGGCGATCAGAGTGGACACTGTTTGGGTTGCCCTGGTTCGCTCGCTAATGCTAATCTCGAGCCTTTTCACACCGTAAGACATAGTCCATTTATCAACCTAGCTGCACTGGTGTGTGAGAGGCAGAGAGGGAGCGGGAGAGAGAGGGAGGGATAGATAGAGCGCGCTGTGGCGTAATTGTTCACTTAACGCACAGCTAAAAATACACCAGTTGCAAATGGGTGTGTGTGTGTGTGTGTGTGTGTGTGTGTGTGTGTGTTAGTGTGTGTCTTGCTTGTCACTGTGATTGCTAATAGTACGTTCAATGATAATGCGTTTTGTTATTTATGTGCGGCAATTTTACACGATTAAAGACTATAATTTATCATATACTCTGACTCGCCCGACTGTGTTGGACAGTGTAACCAATTCTTTGACAACTGCTTATCGTATCACAGGCACACACACACACTCTCACAGATTGCGAAAGCAAAAATATTATATATAATCAGAAGTGCAACTGACCTTGACCATACCCACCATCCTCGACTGATCCTCAGTTTATATTTGCTGTTTTAGCTAAATTCATGCAGCATCGATATTTTTCGATTTGCCGCGCCTCCAATGAGCCGATCATATTATTTATAGGTCAATCTGTAGATGAGCTCCAGCTGATCTATTCACTTTCTGAGATAATGCCGCTTAAAGGGAAACTGGCCAGAACCAATATGCCCCATAGACATCGTAGGCGAGTGTAAATATGCGTCCAAGCTCCGGACAGGCAAAATATAAAAAAGTTTATCTTAATCAAGATTGTGCCGCATTCCCAAATGTTTCAGTATTGGAAAACGTGCGTTGTACATGGAAATCAAAATCGTCTTTATTTAGTGGAGAATTAGGCAACTACCTCAATGTAGTCCATCGTGATTGGTATTAATACTCTTAACAGTGTTGGAAAATGTGCAGTTTCACATTAAATGCAATGATCAGAATTCAATAACCATAATAATTAGAGACTTACCCATTTTTATGATATCTTCCTTCCATTTAGTGCATTCAAATGAATTGCAAACTTGTTTGCAGTGTTGTAAAACGCTCAAGAACTAAGGCGCAATGATCGAACGCATTAGCGTATGAATAATGTGTCTGTGTCACTCATTTGCATATAGAAGGAGTTAACATGTTGCTATTTATTACTGTTATTGACATTCAATTGGCAATTAGGCATTAATCACGGCCAAAGGGTGGCACGGGCGCGGGGCAAGGGTTGGCCTGCAGCTGCGTGAGGGGGTGGTTAAGGGTGGGCGGATAGGCAGTCAGCGGATTAATCATCTAAGTGCCGTAAGAGCTGCACAAGCTTGTGCATATCAGTGTGAGAGAGGAAAGAGAGAGAGAGAGAGAGACACAACTAAGACACAAGCGAGAGATGTTGTTAAAAATAACTGGTATACAAAAGAGAGATAGAAAGAGAGAGAGAGCGGGAGAGAGAGAGAGCAATAGATTGGTAAAGATCTAGGTGCTTGGTGAGAGAGGCAAGTGAGAGATAAAGGAAGAGAGAGAGAGATTGAAGCAAGTGAGCTTAGAAGCTGACACACACACAGACACACACGAGACTATGGCTGCAGCAGCAGCTTCGGCTGGGCCCATTGTCACAATGAAGCCGTCGTCACCGTTGACTTTTGCATAATAACATGATGTCATAGTCTTTTTATATGTGTGTCCGCCCAGTGCTGGGCCCGCTCCCCCACCCAATTGAGCTGCCAGATGTTGTCGACGGTCCAATCGCCGGCGGGGCAGCAATCAGCGCTTGACGGTCGGCAGCCAGCTTGTCCCACGCCCACGCCGAGACACGCGCCAAGAACGCAAAAATTAATTGAGTCGAAGCAATTGAGGCAGCCAGCGGCAGTGGCAGCGGCAGCGGCAGCGGCAGCGGCACTTGCTGTTGCTTCTGCTATGAGTAAGACGTGGACAGTGTTGGCCTGCGCCAACAACAGCAGCAGCAACTCATGAGTGTGCCCGAGTCTTGGGCTTGAACTCGTTTCCACAGAAGCTGACGCGCTGCCAGATCACGTTAGAGATAGGAAGCGCTCGAGTGCCAGCGGGCATTGTTTACTGCGATAGTGTTGGACAGTAGCCAAAATATAAGCATTACAGATTGAACCTTTATCGATGATAAAGTGCACTACCGTTAGGCAAGCGAATTGAGAACAAATAAAACAGTGTTGGCTAACACATTCGGATCATTCTGCATCTGGGCTCATCTCGGGACAACACATGTGCATAGCGTTCTGAAGCACTGCCAAGCGTTATATATAAATATGTATTTTTATACCCTGATCCCATTGAAAATGGGAAAAAAGGGTATAATGTTTTTGTTAAAAGTATGTAACAGGCAGAAGGAGGCGTGCCACACCCCCAAAAGTATATATATTCTTGATCAGGACGACAAGAGAAGTTGATTGAGCCCTGTCCGTCTGTCTGTCCGTCCGTCCGTCCGTCCGTCCGTCCGTCCGTCCGTCCGTCCGTCCGTCCGTCCGTCCGTCCGTATGTATGAACGCGTCGATCTCAGAACCTATAAGAGCTAGAGACTTGAATTTTTTTTTGTTAGGCGCGTATATTGGGCGCGCATATCGAGTTTGTTTCAGAAAATCGATAACTATTCCTGAATATTTGTTATCGATTTAAAACCATATGAAAAAACAGTTATGATTTTTTATCTTTTTTATCTTAAGAGCTAGAGACTCAAAATTTCGCATGTAGCTTTATGTGTATTTTTACCAATTTCGGTTTTTGTTACATTTGGATACCGGCCCCAAATTTCCCCACAATTTTGAAAAATATTTTCAGTTGCAATATATATGGTGTTTGGTCTTTTTGAAAACTAAATCAATTATTTAAATCATATGGTGAAAGTTTCATCAAAATCCGTTGATAAACACAAAAGTTATTAAACAAAATGTTTGGCTAGATCAACAGCGATTGAACTGCAAGCGCACACAGACCAGGTGGCGCTTATACATGTTCAATTTGTATACATGTGCACACATACATGCAAATGCTCGCGAACAAATTTTCTAAGAACCGCAATTGCCTTTGAGTTTGGGTCGAATTGTGTTCGAATTGTTTTTGCTACCTACTTCCAATTGCCGCTCGCCGCTGTGTGTCGCAGTCGCAGGCGCTGTGTGTCGCAGTGCGAATATGTTTTCGATTCTTCTTCTTTAATAGTAACGGAACAGTTCTTGTGAGCTTGCAAAAGTGAGCTGGTATAATCTTTGTGTCGAATTTGTTTGCATAATTCCTCTTTGATCGACATTCTTAGTACCATTGGCACATACTTAAGTTGCGTGATATGGTTGTACATACGAGTTATTGACTATATTAAGAAAACTAAGGGGGGGTGGGATTAGGGTATCCCCTAGTCGGGCGCGCCGACTAGAGTTTTCTTACTTGTTATATCTAAGGCTTGCCAGTGTTGAGCAGCTGCTATTGTCATAGGAAATGGCATTGCAGCTGTCGGCTAAGCTTGTAGTGTGGAACAGTATTGGGCAGCAGCATCTTGAAATCGTAGTGTTGGCTAACAAATGGTGTGGCTCTGAGGCTGCGGTTAATTCAGTAAATCTCATCAAATCTGTGTTGGTAAACACATTTTAACTTTTAACTTGATGTTTTCCAAGTTTTAGCTTTAGCTCAGGATTTTGTCTTAGGCTCTGCCTGTTCTAATGCTCTGCGAAAACTCTGCTAAGGCTCTGATAAGGCTCTTTCAATGCTCCGCCAAGACTAAGCCTTAATAAAATCTCAGAACAATATTCCATTGATATCTTATCTCGACCATCTGAAATTCCCACCCAAACATCATTTCAAAGCATATTTTTTTACGTTTTTGATTTCGAAGCAGAACATTTATTTTTACATTTTTTGCTTTTGTTTTTTTTTAATTTTTTGTTTGATTTTTTTTTTTGCTTTTTAGTTTTTGTATATATATTATTTTTAAAGAAAAAATTATGCCATTTATTGACTTTTGATGTTTAATCATATATATTCATGTGTATATATATTGAAAAAAAAAAAACAAATATTATTAGTTAGTTTTTAATTTTATATTTAGTATTAGCTGCTTAAAAATATCTAAAAAAAATGTGTGTTTTAAATAAAATTTAAAATTTTGCGTTCGTTTTTTGACATTTTTGTTGCGGTTTTGTTTATATATATATATTATATATATATATATATATATATAATTTTTTTTTTTAAGTAGCATAATAAATTACATATGACAAATATGAAAAACATTTTTTACTCATCATAGAAGCATTAAAACAGTTAGCTGTGTGTGTGTCTGTATGAGTGTGTGTTGTTATGTGTGTGTATATGTGTGTTTGTGTGTGTGTGTGTGTGTGTGTGTGTGTGTGTGTGTGTGTGTGTGTGTGTTGTGCATCTGTCGTTGTTTTGGCTTTTCAGTTTCATTTGATTCCATTTATCGTGTGCCTCTCTTTTGTGCTTTAGATTTATATATATAAAAAATAATAATAATAATAAAAATAAAATAAAACAAAAATATATTAAAATTAACTTTATAATTCATTTTAACAATTGCATTTTCCATTTCTCTTCCTCATTTTATAACAAGTTAAACAAAAATAAAAACAAATATGTAGAAAATATGTAAATAGCTAATATTAAAAAAAAAATAATTTATATATATATATATATATATAATATATATATATATATATATATATATATATATATATATCAGAATTAATTTAATTACGAATTACAAATTGCTTTCTCTGAACTTAATTATGATATATATATATATATAAATATATATATATATATATAGCTGAATTATATGAAATATTAATTTGCATATATTTTTGCACTAGTCAAAAATATATAAATAATACTTTTATTGATTTGATTTGATTTTGTTTTTATTTTTAGCACAGTTTATGGGAGTTTTTTGTGTTTGTATATATTTTTAAGAATTTTATTCGTTTGTTGCTTATTTCGGAGAGAACAATCTATATACACGCACATACAATATATTTTATTTTCTTTTCTTTGTTTTTTTTTTTTTAGATACTTTAATGGGTTTTACGTGTCTGAAGCTGAAGTTTTTTGTGCTCGTGTTTTAGTTTTAAATTATTTTGTTTTTATTTTTAACATTTATATATATATATATATATATATATATATATATATATATATATATATATATATATATATATATATATATATATATAAATGGGTTTATTTTTTTGTTTGTATATATGTTCTATATAACGTTTTACAGGTACTTCGTAGCGCATTTTGTTTTGCTCGGTCTAACAGCAAATTGTCGTTAGTTTCTTTTTGATTTATTTTTTTATTGTTTGTTAACAAATTGTAAAACTAAAACTAAAGCTAAAATGAGAGTGGGAGAGAAAAAGAGAGAGCGTGAAGGGGAGAGAATGGAAGGAAAACTGTTTGATGCGCCACTACTAGTTCAAGGAATTAGCGAGAGAGATAGAGAGGGCAAGAGAGAGAGGGAGAGAGAGAGAGAGCTAGATTTAGTTGAAGTACGTGATTATTGATGCTCTAAGCTCAGCGTAAAAAGTACGAGCGAGGGAGAGGAGACATGCAATCAAAAAATGAGGCAGAGAGAGAGAGCGAGAGGGAGTGTTACTTGAAATTTGTTATAATTGCTGTTCTTAGTATAGCATGGAAGCATTTTGAACAGCGCGTCAAGTGCGAGCGAGAGAACACGTGTAATTTCACAAAATTAAGCAGAGACAGAGAGAGAGAGAGAGAGAGTTAGTTGTTGCTATCCTTGTTCTCTGATGATGTTCGTTGCGTTTTACTTTTCGTTCTCATGATTGATGAATATTTAAATTGTAACTTTTTTTGAACTTTCGGCACAGAAAACTTGCAGCTTGAGACACGTCAAAATTTGCACATTCATGTGTAAGAGGTATACTTCTTTAATTTTTGTAATACAATACATATATATATATATATATATATATATATTAATTATTTTGCCAAATTGTGAACTTTTGATTTGACTTTTGAAAAATAAAGTAAATAAATTAGACACAAACTTGACCTGAGCTCTGAGATTTTCTGTAACTTTAACTTTTACTTGTTTTTTTATTTAATCATTTTTTTTTTTTTTTTTTTTGGAAGCTGCACGTATAATATCATATGAATTTATATATATATTGTTACTGAATTGTTTTTTTTTTTTTGTCAAATTCATTTTAAATTTTTTTTTTCTTCAAATTTTAGTTTTTTACGTTCAGAAGCAATCGAATTCGTATTGCTGCATATTACAGGGTATTTATATAGTTAATATGGTAGACATTGTACAACTACAAAAGCCGTGCTCCACTAAATGCTAAATGTATATATTTTGCTTCTTCTTTCATTTGTTTCGTTTCATAAATAGTTTGTAAATATTAAATCTTTAGTACAAATCGAGGCAATTCTTATTTTGTTTTCAAGTAAAAAAAAAAACATACATATATATATTTCTAAACATATATATATATATATATATATATATATATATATATATATATATATATATATATAAACGATTTGAAAAGCACTTGATGATCTCTTTCGGTTAATGATTTAGGCCACTTTTTGGTGTTCACAGCTGTTTATACTTCGAATCTAGAATGCATAAACCTTTTTTTTTTAATATTATTACAATTTTTTTAACTTTTTTTTTTTATTATTATTATTTCTTACACACACATATAAAGTTGTATATAGTTGGGTATATATATATATATATATGAGTTCTGTCAGCATTTTATCAAGCAACACACAATACACAAATATTTTGAAATTTCTTTTTGAATTTTTTTTATTTTTGTAAATATTTTTTTTGTCATTAAGTTTAATAAGGCGCAAGAATTTTGTATTTTTACAAAAAAAAATATTTTTTTTTTGCAGTTTATATAAATTTGTTGTTGGTTTGTTTTAAGAGCACATTTTAGTTTCGCAAAAAAAAAAAAACGATTAACAAACTTAAGAACTAGGGTTTTTTTTTTAGTTTTTTTTTAATATATAAACTTATTTTTTAGTTTTACAGCGAATTCTGTGGTTTTTTTTAAGGCAACATCTTGCAAGCTTTTTTCAAACAACTCACATTTAAAAAGAGAAGAAAAAGTTACACAAATTTTTATTTTTCATTTTTTAGTTTTTTTTTTTCGTTATTTTTTTTTTTAATATATCACTGATTAAGACTAATTTTAGAAAAAAAAAAAAATAATCATAATAAAATATCAAACGTCATCATATCGCAATGTTCTTTTTTTTTTAGTTTTTATGCTTAGCTTAAATGATTTTTTTTTTTTGTTTTTTTAATTTTAATTTGCCGTGTGGGGATTGGGGAAAGGGTGAGGGGGCTGGTAGTGTGTATTATAGAAATTAAAATTAATAATTACTGATGCGGCTGTGACTGCCAACAAATTGCCTGTTGCACGGAATGTTATCGATAACACATCTACATACACTTAATATACACAACATATCGATATCGAATTAAAGGTTATGTACATTTGCTTACGAATCTAAATAAAAAAAAAAAAAAAAAAAAAAATTAAATAAAAAAATGAATTTGTTTTTTCATCGTTTATAATTAATATGTTCACATCGAACAGTTAGCAATTAATGTTTAAAGTTTTGCTTTTCATGAGGTAGTCAAGCCACACATACACACACGCACGCACACACAGACACACACGCGCACAGCAGTGGGCGTGGCGCGTAGAGGCGGGGCAGGAGTTGCTTTATGATAAGAGTTGTATTCGAGCAGGTTAAGAAGGGGAGCCGAAAGCTGTAGCTGTTGTTGTCGTTGTTGTTGTTGTTGGAAGAACTTGGATATTTGGGTGTGTGCATGTGTGTGTGTGTGTGTGTGTGTGCGTGTGCGTGTGCCTGTGAGTATGGGTGTGTGTGTGTGTGCGTGTGTGGGGTGAATGTCTGTTATATGAGGCATATGGGCGCGGCACACACATACACACACACACACACACGCGCGCACACGCATGCCAGCTATGTGTGTGTGTGCTGCTTCTAGCACCAATAGTCGACATGCGGCCAAGCCTGTTCCTGCTGCTGCAGTTCATCCTCTGCTGCCTGCTGTTGCTGCTGCTGCTGTTGCTGGAGCACCTGTTGTTGTTGTTGTTGCTGCTGCTGCTGCTGCTGCTGCTGATGCCGCTCATCCAGCTGCAGCTCCTGATCGTATGCCAGCAACAGCTCATGATCGGCAGCCCGTTGGGCCCGATCTCACGCCAGGCAGCCGCCATTGGTCATGAAATTGGCGGAGCCCGTATCCAGGTCAACGAAAACCTCATCCTCCGGCATTTGCGACAGCAGATCGCTGGGGAAACAGGTGTTCTTCATGACCAGCAGATCGTCCTCGTAGCAGGGCGTCATGATGCCGCTGACGGTGTGCGGCAGCCCGTTATGAAAGTCCATCAGGTGATGGTTGTTATTGTTGTGGGCGGCCAGGCTGGCCACGCTGGTCATGTTGTTCAGGCTAGTCGGATGGACGCTGACCGCGTGCTTAATGTCCGGAAAGCTGTCCGGCTCGAACAGGAAGCGCTGAGAGCTCAGCGCTGTGAGGTAGGGGCCCTGCGAGTCCACGAGCTCGTTCTTCACGAACTCTATGGCGCTGGTGGGCGGGGTCGCGGACGGCAGCGCTGTGACGGCTGTTGCTGCAGTAGCATTGTTGTTGCCGTTGTTGTTGTTGTTGTTGTTGTTGTTGATGATGCTGCTGCTGTTGTTGTTGTTGTTGTTGTTGTTGTTGGTGCTGTTATTGTTGCTGCTGCTGCTGAGACTGCTATTGCTGCTGCTGCTGTTAGTGGGCGTGGTAATGGCTATGGCCACGGCGGAGAGGCCCAGTCCCAAACTGAGGCCCTCGCAATTGGGCACATAGTCCGAGACCTGCTGGCTGACCACCAGGCTATCGGCATTGCTGCTGCTGTTGTTGTTGCTGGCGGGATTGAGAGAGATTTGCTGCTGCTGCTGCTGTTGCTGCTGCTGTTGCGTGGGTGAGCTCAAGTAGCCAGCATGCTCGAACTCTTGCGGCGAGGGCGAGGGCTTGCAATAGCCGTTGGGCAACTGTTGCTGCTGCTGCTGCTGCTGCTGCAGCTGTTGCGCCTGTGCCGCAGCCACAGCGGCCAATGCTGAAGTTTTGCTGCCAAACTTGAACGTCGCCATGGATGGTATGCTCTGCATGCGTTGCTGCTGCTGCTGCTGCTGTTGCTGCTGTTGCTGCTGTTGCTGCTGCTGCTGTTGCTGCTGGGTGGGCGTGTTGGCCGTGCTGCTGCTGCTGGCATCGCCATTGAGCAGGCCGTCCAGTTTCAGTTCGGCGAGATACTTGAAGGCCGGCGACTCCAGCAGCTTCCCGGGCAGCTGACAGCCGCCGCGCTTCACACAGCCCGGCATATGATCGCGCAGCATTTCGAGCAGCTGCTGACGATCCGTCTCGAGGTTGCGCACCTGGCCCTTTAGATCCAGGTTCTGGCTGTCCAGCATCTCGGCCTCTCTGATCAGGTTCTGGGTGCGCTCGCGCTTCTTCATGCGGCACTTGGTGGCGGCGATTTTGTTGCGTTCGCGTCGTCGTCGCCGACGATCCTCGTCCTCGGGCGTCAGGCCCTTCGGCACGGACTTCGTTTCGCTGTCCTCGTCGCTCGACTCCTCGCAGTCCTCGTCGCGGCGCGAGCATTTCGAGTTCGGCTGCTCTGAGCCGGAGCTGGAGTCACAGGTGGACAGTTTGCGTTTGCTTTGGATGGACAGCTTCAAGCCCGCTTTGATCAGCTGCGAACAGGTCTACAGTGAGAGAGAGAGCAAGAGAGAGCGAGAAAGAGAGATAGATAAAGAGACTATTAGTCAAGGTCCTTCAAAAGTTGTTTGTCACCAATAGCCAAGTTGGCCACCGGCTCCCATGTGGCATGTGGCAGCCGCAGAGTTGCACAAGCCAAGTCGGCGAGTGGCGAGTGGCGAGCGGCCAGCGGCCAGCGGCCAGCGGCGAAGCGAGTAGTTGTTTGCGCCGCTCAACTCCAATTCGGGAAATGACGTGCTGACATTTCGACTGACCCATTTGGCCAGCGAACTAACCAAGTTCAACCAGATCTCACTCGAGCGATCGCGGCCACCGCCGTCGTCGCCGTCGCCGTCGCCGTCGCCGTCGCCGCGCCAGCTTATCTACTCGCATGACAAATCAACAAAACGCTTAACATGAGCTTTTTGCGGATTCCTGGGCTGGGCCTGGGCTCGGGGCTCGGGTCTGGGTCGCAGCCAGGGTTTTTGGGTCTTTGCCAGATTATCGCTGCGGCATTTGTGTTTTGTTTACTTTTGTGATTTACTTGCGGCTGCTCGCGCATAAATTTATAAATATTAAAGTGAAAGATAGAAATCGCATTTCGTTGATGCTGCCACGCCCTGAGAAAGGGTTGTGCGTGTGTGTGTGCGGGGCAACTGCAACAAGGCCACAGCAGGTTGGCCGCTGCTCCCCGCCTGCCGCTCATGCCCTGCAGAGGTGGGTGGGCAACGCGTCAGCGCCATTTATGGAACTGAAGCCAACAACAGATGGTCATCACGTCGACACGTTGTCAACTTTCATTTGCCAGCAAAGGGCCGAACAGCTGCTCGCACTCGACTGAGCAGTTGAAAGCGCAGTTTGAACGAGACTCGAATCATATTGAAAGCGCAGACGCGAAGCACCAAAGGCAGGGACAGCAAAGCTGCAGTCGAAAGCGAAGATTGAATGGGAAGAACAGAGACAGCGATTGAGAAGTCTAATTGAAATTGATGTAAGATTGAAAAGACTAATGCAAATTGAAAACAAAATTGAACACAAAAAAATATATATATATCACAAAGCTAACAATGAAAATTGAAATTGAAATTGAAATTGAATGCGCTGCATTGAAATTGAAATGAAATTGAATAACAGAGCTTCAATCAAAAATTTAAACTCAACATAGCTGAGCTTAAGAAAACTGAAGTTAATCTAAAACATTCAAAAAACTACTTATCAATCAAAATTGATTGAAACAGATTGAAAGCAAATTGAAACGGAAATTCTCAAGTCAAAAGATCAAATGAATTGAGCCAGATCAAAATGACTTTTTTTTGCATTTTAGAATTGAATTGAATGCGCTGATTGAGGGCGCTGATTGAGGGCGCTGATTGAAGGCGCTTCTTTGCATAACTTGACTTGTTTTTGCACTCTCTGAGTCTCTGCCTCTGACTCCGCTGCCAGGGCCTCGGCCTTTTAGGCAGCCCCACTTCAATCTGCAGCTCAATGACAGCTCATTCAAGTGTCAGACAAGCCCCGACTATCTCTCTGGCTGCCCATCATTATCGCCGCGATTATCATCAGCTTGAGTTTTGCGCTTTTTATTTGCTGTCTGCTTGAGAAATTGTTCAGATGAGGCGGCAGGCCCAGCAGGCACAGCCCCTCCCCTCTGCGCTAGCCCCACGGCCCAGCCCCTTTTCGGCCAGCATTGTTTCATTTAAATTTTAGGCACGCTGCCTTTTTATTTATTGACCCAAAAACCAGATAAATAAATTTCATTCCAACCAAAAAAAGGCAACAAGACATAAAAAAAAAAAAAAACAGAGTGGAAAATATCATAATAATCGCATGCGCCAATGGCTGCGGCGCCGACAGCGACAGCGACTGCGATTGCTACTGTAAATGCGACTCCAATTGCCAGCAGTGGACCGCCCGGCGACCATATGGTCAAAATACACAAAAAAAAGAAGCAAAAGATTTCATTGCCTTCAACTCGACTTGGCAGACTTCTCGAAAAATTGGTGCGTTTTCGTCTTGTTGTGCAACTCTCTAGGCAAGCGGGCGGGGGTGTGTGTGTGTGTGTCTGTGTGTGTGTGTGTGTGCCTGCTAGTTGTCAGGGCATTCCGAATGGACTGCGTGTGGGGCCAGAGTGTGTGTAATTGGAGCAGCGCAGCAGATGATAAAAAAAAAGCTCAAATGGGTGGGAGGAAGCAGCAATGGGAAATGCAATTCCAAATATGCCACAGATATGTCTACACACACACACACACACACACACACACACACACACATGCACATGTATCTGTATACACATTTATCTTTCCATCTCATCTGTACATGTATCTACAGCTAGATATGAGCTGTGAGCTTGAACAGCAGCCGCCGCAGCTGAATGGAAATTCTTGTGGCCACGGAACGAAGCAAAGAGAAGTCGAGGGAAGATAAACCAGATTTTAATCGGCATAGCGGAGCCACTGTCTAGAGGCACTCAAGAAATAAAGAAAGCGAGAATAAGAATAAAAAGAGAAGCAGAATTAGATAAAGTAGCTGATGTGAGCATCAATAAATCAAAATTGATGTTCGATTGAGAAACGACTGAAGGCGACGGAAAAAGGGAATGAAAATGGAATGAAAGAGAAAGCGAAGAGAAGAAAATGAAAAGGAAATAGAGAAGGCAATTGGAGAGGGTAGATAATCAGGGAGAAGACGAACAAATAAGAAAGAGAGAGAGAGAGAGAAGAAATATAGAAAGAAGTTGTAAGGAAAATGAGAAAAAGAAGGGAAAGAAATGGAATGGAAAATGAATTTGAAAAAGAAAAAAAGGAAAGTATAAGGAAAAATGGAAGAGAAGAATAGATATTGAAGTGAAAAAAAAGAAAAAAGGGAGAAAGCAAAACGGAAAGGAAATTGAAAGAGAAGAAAAGAAAGACAAAAGGAAAGCTAAACATAAAGACGAAAAGGGGAAAAAATTGAAATAGGAGAAGAGGAAAAGAAAAACAAAAAGCAAAAGAAAATCAAAAGGAAAGGAAGAGAGGAAATAAAGGAAGACGTAGAAAGATATGAGAAAGGAATCAAAAAGAAAGAAAAGAAAAAAGGAATATAAGAATTACGAATGAGCAGTGCAAGAGAATACGCAAAAGAAACAGTCGGGAGAAAAAGATCACATAGAGTTGAACACATTGCGAACAGATTAAAGAGAAATCCAAAGTCTAACAAGTAACGAAACTCTAGTCGAGTCTGCTCGACTAAGAGATACCCTGAATCCATTGAGCTGTAATGCCAATCATTAACCAATGCCATTAGTAACCAAAACATGCACACATACACACACAAACATATGCATGCACGTAATATGCTCACTGCGCAGTATTGCGGCTGCAGAAGAGGCTGTGCTATGCAAACTTTATTGTTTAATAACTTTTTTTCTCGACATACGTTCTTAATGAAATTTTTGGGGAATGTTTATGACATCCAAATGTACCTATTTGCCAAATTTCAAGTCTCTAGTATTTGATATGCGTGAGTTATCGTTTTTGTTGAATTGTGGGCGAAAGGGGCGTGGCATCAAAAATCCAAAAATGACAAAATGTGCGGATTCAATATAGCAATCAAACACAACTTAGTGCACGATTCTATCTTTAACGGTGTGCACGCCAGACCTCAAAAACAAAGCGATATTTTCGATAGTTATCGATAAAAAAGAAATGGGATGAGTTATCGAAAAAAAAAAATAAACTCGTACAGCGTATGGTATTATCGAGCATTTTGCTTTTTATTTGAAGTCTCTAGCTTTTGTGGTTGCAGAAATCCAGGTGTTTACACGGACGGACGGACGGACGGACGGACGGACGGACGGACGGACGGACGGACGGACGGACAGACGGACAGGGCTAGTTCAACTCAGCTCATCGAGCTGATCAAGAATATATATACTTTATGGGGTGTGGCACGCCTCCTTCTGCCTGTTACATACATTTGCACAAAAACATTATACCCTGAAATTTCCATTTTCAATGGATTCAGGGTATAAAAGCGCCCAAAGCGATTCCAGACGAATTTCGGTGGCACAGTTCACGGTTCTAGCTCCATGAGTCAGATCAGCCCACAGCTTGTAGCTTACATATTTTGTGTGTTTATTTTCAGTTTGTTTCACTTACAGTTCAAGGCAAGGCGCATAAATTAAAATTCAGGGTTCGAACTGTGACGCTCAGTGGGCTAATGGCTCTACTGATGGCATTAAGATACTATTGCAAGTGCAAATCGTGTTTCAAGCTTAACGAGTGCTACGAGTGTAATCAGCACAGAGAGAGAGGGCGCGATAAGTACATATATATGCATGTAGACATACATACATACATACATACATATATATATATTTATATATATATATATATCTCATATATCTTAACCTTTTATAGACAGTTGTTCAAGCCTTTCTTTGCACTACGCTTTGCTGCACTTCGAGCAGCGTTGGCAACGTGTATGTATTCTGTATTTGTATCTGTATCTGTATCTACATATATCTGCATCTGCATCTGTATGCGTGCTGTGTGCTGTTTGTCGAGCAGCGCCCAAAAATGTAAAAGTTAAAGAGAAAAAAATACAAGAAAAAAAGTAACTCAAACTCAAATTTCGCACGAATCGCCTCGCAAATTTGCATCTTTTATTTGGCTCCGCATTTTGTTTGTTTGCCACATACTTTTGCTCCCTCTTCTACCACTTCATTTAAAATCTTTCATTTGTTTGTTGTATATTTGCAAAAAAGAAGGTAAAATATTAAAAAGGCAACAAAATACCTTTTAAGCGTTGGCAAGCTTGGAAAGTTGACATGAGCTGAATATTCTGTTTGATCTAACCATAGGAAGATATCGTAAGGTTATATAGTTGCAGCTGCCTCAGCCCTGATTCTGATCTGATAGGCTGGCTGCCACGGGAAGTATGATTAAGTGTATTAAGCCACTGATATATGCTCTCCGTATACCCTATGTCGGATGAAAATGGTCAACTGGTTCGACGACTCAGGCACAAAATATGAAAACACGCGAAACTATAATTGAACATCTGTCAAATTGGAACTAGATTCAAATAGGATAGTGTAAATGGAACTAGAACTACAGCAGCAGCAGCAGCCTGAAGGATTGCAACTAAAACTAGACCAGGAGCTGGAACTGGAGCTAAAACCAGAATGAAGCAAAACCCTGGAGAATCGGAACTGGAACTGTCAGAGAAAGCGGAACTGGAACTAGAACGAGAACTAGAAATGTAGTTCCAGCAGAAACCTAAATCGAAACAGGTAAAACCAAAATTGAAGCAGAACAGATGCTGCAACTGAACTACTTAGCATCAAACGACACACATCAGATGCCCACGAGCCACAGACAGGCAACGCGAGCTGCGCAAAAGGTTGCACACAAATGAACGGAGCCATTGGAAGCTTTGCAGCTCTCTGTGCGCTTGCTAGGGTATTCAGTGTGTGGCTTGTTTCAGCAGATATTTGTATATATAGATATATATATTCATATATTTCTTATATACAACATTTCGACATTCAATATTTGCCATTTTTATTAATTTTTTTCTCATATATATATTTTATTTTTTTTTTATTTATGAGCAATGTGCAAATAAAAAAAAAAAAAAAAAAAAAAAAAAAACATTTTAACATTTGTGCAAATATTTGCGAAAGTGAAGAAGCATCAGCCGCGCAGCAGCAGCAGCGGCGGCGGCCGCAAAAACTGCAATAAAAATTGTTGCAATTGGCAACAGCTAAAGCTTTTCCAGCTTATTTGGGTGTGTATATGTGTGTGTGTGTGTGTGCGTGTGTTGTTTGGGTATTTTGTAATTTATGTGAAATTTGTTAGAAAACAAATTGAAAAGTGTTTAAATTTTGTTTGTAATATTTTGCACTTGGACTGGCGGCAGTTCAATGCCTATAAATTCGTTAGAAGCAATGATCATAAATCACACACACGCAGAGAGACAAAGAGGGAGAGAGAGAGATAGAGAGAGAGAGAGACACACACACTCACACCTGTCAATTAGAGATATGTAAATGTATTTACATATCTGCTGGATGCGCCCGGGAGCTCTCTCTGTGTGTTTGTGCTCGAATGCCATTTAATTGCCGCGTGGCAAGTGTTATTCATATGCAATAATCGCACTTGCCGCCCCCGCTGCCACGCCCCCTCACCTGCCCGCGAGCAATGTGGCTCATTAAGGCCAATGTCAGTCAAGTGATTCTGTGCATCCACACAGACGCAATAGATACAGATACACAGCGCGACAGCAGCTACAGATACATTCATATAGCCATAGATACGTTTTTTATTATTATTTTTTTTTTCTTTTTTTTCTTTTCAATTTCTGGCATACAAAAGTGAAATCAATTCTGGCTGCGTTTTGCAATTGGAAGCGTCAACAGCAAGCGCAAGCGCCCACGAGTTGCCGGCAAAGCCAAGCCTGACCAAATGACTAAGCGACGAGACGAGACGAGGCGATTGAGTGGACCGCCTTCAATCCGGATTGAGCGGGTGCGCGGGCCATGGGCTGTGGGACGTGGGCGGATGCCGGCCAATGTCCGGAGCCGGTGCAGCCACTGACGTTGCCACGCTACCTCTCGACCGCTGCGTGGGCATTTGGCAGATTTTGTCGTGCGACGCGTGGGCGCCAAATAAAATGCAATTCGGACGCCGCATGAATGGGCAACTGGCTGTTGATGAATGCCGTTGAATGCTGTCGCCAGATTGAAAGCGAAACTGAATTCAATTCAATTCAATTGAATTGAATTGCAGCAGCATGCATCAATAGTTGGCGCATTGAAAGTGAACAGACAAGAATTGGAAATGGGCCAAAGCTGATCGAACGAAATTGAAAGTGAACTGGAAATTGAAGTTGCAAGAAAACTTGAATGGAATATTGATTGAAATGGCATCAAAGGCCACAATTAATAAAAAGACTTTCAATAAAATTGATGAAAACTCAAATTGATTGAAAATTCAATTATTGAAAATGAAAACTTTAAATATTGCACAAAAGTATTTAAAGTAAAGTTGAACGTCACCTTGAAGCTCGATGGAAGCCAAAGAGACATCGATCAATTATTTGGTTTTATGAAAAGTCGAGGAAATTGAGATTTTTAGCTGATCAAAACTGCCAAGTTGAAGCTAATTTTGATTGAATGCTAATTGAAAGAGCCTAGAGACGCGATTGAAATTGAATTCAAGTTGAATTGGAAATGAATTGGAGTCGAATTAGAATTGAATTAAAGTTGAAGTTCAGTTGAGAAGCGCAAACAAAGCAAATCGAGTCCCACAATTTCCCATAGCTCGTAGCTGCGCCCGCCCACTTACCTGTTGTACACTGGGCGTGGTCGCAGCGCCCGCTGGCGAGTCGAGCGGCGATGCCGAGCAACTGGAATGACTGCTGTCCTGCGAGTGCGCCTGCAAAAGCAATTATTGGTAATTAGCTGGAGTTCTTGACATGCGTCACATGCAAGTGAGTGGGAGTGAGTGAGACGCACCTGTCCGTTGGCAGTGCCGCCGCACACGTTGCGTATGGAGACTTGGGGCCCGGCCACCTGGCCGCAGCTGTTCGCCACGTTGAAATTGAAGTTGTCCAACGGATTTGTCATCGCGATCACCGAGTTGAGAATCTCTGGAGTTTTGGGCGTGTGGGCGCCCGGGCCGCTGCCCTCGATGCTCAGCAGCGCCGTGGCCGGTATATTGGAGTTGAACATGCTGGTAGTCTGATTGGAGCACTCGATGCCAATTGGATGTGAATCAACACAAAATAAGATTTATTATAAGAAAAGCGTGAAAAAAAAGCAGAAATAAAAAAATCACACGTAACTCGTTCTCTTTTTTTTTTTTAATATTATTTGTTGCTGACTTATTATTTTTTTTTGAATTGTGTGTAGAACTTTAGTTGTTTATTTAAGCTTTTATTTGTTGTTGTTTTATTTATCTTTTTTTTTATTTGTAAATCACAGTTGAAGGCCTACGCGTTGCATTTGTTGGACTGCTTTTTATTGTTAATTAAATATTTATTGTTTTATTTTTATATTTAATTATAGAAATTTTTTACTCTTGTATATGCGTTTGTATAAATATAGATATATATGAGTTTATATATATATATTTTTGTTGTTTTTGTATAAGTATATATAAATGTTTTTATTTTATTATTATTTTTTTTTTTTTGACACTCGCGACTTGTTGTTGTTGTTTTTGCTGCAGCTGCTGCTGCTGCTGCTGTTGTGTCTCTTCTGGTTATCACAAATTGTTGTTAATAAAATGTTTTTGCTTTTTAGCTGACTTGTTTGATTGTTGCTGTGCAAATATTGTTGTTGCTGTTGTTATTGTTGTTTCTGTTGTCGCTGCCGCTGCTGCCGTTGCCGCTGCGTCGCGACGCGGTTCCATCGGCGCTTCCAGCGTGTGTTGCTCACAGCGTTGTATTCAACTGAATGTTTTGGCCACCGGCATCGGTCGACATCCACATCCACATCCACAATATCAGCGACATCCGAGACGGCAACCGACGGCCAACACGAATCGCGCACGCTCGCTCTGTATATGCGGCCGAGCGACAGAGCGATAGAGCGAGAGCATAGCAATCGAGAAAGACAGAGAGAGAGAGAGAGGGAGAGAGCATTAGTGAGTGAGTGAGTGATAGGGGCAGAGCAGCGTGCGAGAATTCAAACAAGTCACAGAGCGCGCTCGTAATGAAACAAGTGAGCTCCAGACCTCAAATGTGATCGACTTAAACACACCCTGCAATAAATTTCAATTAACTCTAAGTCAACGAATCAGATAAGAAATTAAAGCACAAATAATTTGATTCGTTATGATCGACTTTAAGATACCTTATATTAAGTTGCAACATAATTTGCTTTAGACTACAAAACTGATTAACGTATAGATACCCTATCATCAGTTTGAGCAATCTCTAGGTATCTCAAAAGCAAATTGTCTTACTATGTATTTGCGCAGCTCATAGGTAGCTAAGTAGAATGGGCACAAATGCATGACTTATAGATACCCTTTAATAATTTTAAGCATTCAAGATTAGATAAGCTATTTTTATTAATTACAAATTCGAGTACAAAGTTAACACCGCTTGACTTTGGATACCCTGCAAATTGAGATGAAATATACAAGTTGGCAAATCATTAAACAACCCGCTACAGGCATAGCTCAGCACATGTTGCTTGAATTGATTTGAATATACCCTATAAAGACTACTTTGCAGGGTATAGAAAAACAATTAAATTATAAAATAAGCGTAAGTTAATTGATTTATGTAAGCGCCGAGCATCTGACAGCGAACAGAACAACTGACCGACTGACCAGCTGACCGATTGACTGACTGATCGACTGACTGATCGACAGATTGATTGAACGCCCCAATGCTATTCGCATTTTGCAGTTTGCTGTGCGTAGCTTAGTTAGCCATGTTAATGTCTCAATTAAGCGCCATAATCGTTTAATTGAGTGCAGAATGCAGTTGCCTGATAGCCAAAGGCCGAGGATCTCCAATTGATCGGTCAATCAAAGTTGAAGGTGAAATGCAGACAAGCAAAACAACTGCGGCTGCAGCAAATATTGCGAAAATATTTCAGCTATGCATTAGGTCAATTGAGACTATCTGGAATGCAGAGCCAAAAATCATTGCTGATAAATCATCATCTTTGGCTCTGCACTGAGACTAGGCACGCGCAGCGTTGCCACCTGGCAGCAAAGAACAAACTGCGAATATTTGAGATGAATTAAGGCTGAGACCTAATTCTAAGTTTCAATTCCGAATGCTATGCAGATTTCATTTATATTTTAGTGTATTCATTATCCATATAGCAGCGTTGCCAGCTTTCATGCAGTCAAGAACATAATGCAATGATTTGCCTCATAGAATTATATATTTTTTGGGAATTTCAATCACAAATTGTCTGAGACTTAAGCGCGAACAACTTAACGAGGCACTTAACGACTTTGCTTTTTATGCTGACAGCGTTGCCACCTGGGCGCGCAAACACTGCAGCATTTTATTATTTAATTTTCAGCTCAGTGAGTTTTTATTTTTTTTATTTTT